>JASDQU010750315.1:9421-38322 GCA_032191745.1 Picea mariana
AATGATCTGTATTCCCCTTTCCAGTTCTAGCTTAGAGTCAGAATCCACATCTGATTCAGAGGCTTTCCCTTCGGCCACCAATGACTGCTTCGAGCGGCAGTTAGTAGTGTTATGCCAAGGGATCTTATGGAAGTCGCACCACTTCCCGATATCTTTCTTTGTCTTTTTGGTGTCCTTCTTTGCTTAGGGCTTGGAATGGTTGTCCTGATACTATCCATCTTTTCTCTGTCCCTTGTTCTGTGGGTTGGGGCCACCCTTTCCTATCTTTTTTTGTGAGGGGTTCCCAAGCCCAAATTGCCGCGTCTTTTGTTTGAGCTTCTTCTTGATTTTGATGACATATCGGTAGGTCACACCCAAGGATGAGATGTCCATAAATTCCATTTCATTCTGGATGTATCTATGTAAAGCATCGCGATACTTGAGCACCAAATTTCACTTTGAATCTTTGATACCCAGCTTGGTGCGCAAGGTATGGAAGATATTTGTGAAATCGGGCATTGCTTGGTCTCTTTCTTGCCGCAGTGTGGTCCATTTGGTATACAAGTTGTCATAACTTATGAAAGGGTAGTATTGTTCCTTAATAGCATCCCTAAAGGATTCCTAGGTGGCCGTGACTAAAATTAATGAGGTTTCCTCTGTTTCATTTTGCTCACAGAAATTTTCCCACCAATCGTTGACATGGGGAATGACTTTGAGGAGTGCAAAAGTAATCTTTTCTCTATTCGAAAAGTTATGGATGGAAAAATACCCTTCTAGTAGATTCGACCACTTTTCTATAGCATCTGTGTCTATCTGACCTTCAAATATAGGAATATCGAAGTTTATTTGTACCTTTAAGGGGGTGACGCCTCCGTTCGAAGAAGATGCATCGCCTGTTGGTAGTTGCCGAAGATTTGCGCGAAACTATCCATCATCTTGTTCCTCTGTTGTGTGAGGGATTCCTCAATCAACAGTTTGAAAGGATCTCCTGTCTCATCATCTTTATTTTCTCCTACCATGAGAGGTCTCTTGGGTGTGCGAAATCTTCTGTCCTCAAGAGAAACAAGCTCGAGACCCAACTCTTTGTACTCCGACCTCGTTGGGGACATGCATTAAGACGACAAGGAGTAGACCGCTCTGATACCACTAATCTAGATTTTATGAGCAAAACAAAATGAATACAAATTATTAACAGGTTCTTAACACAAAATAATAGATATACAGTAAAACTGGTTTTCTATTCAATAACGAAATAAGCTGAAACTGTAAAATGCAGCGGAAACAAGCTTGCTGGAATGGTGGCGGCTTATCTCTGAGAAGGGATGTGATGGATGCATGCATTCGCAAGAAGAATTTTACAATGAGGCTCTGAAGGCATTTTTACAATAAACAAGAATTATTAAAACCCTATAAATCCAAAAACCTAACCCTAGGAGATGAAGTGCCAAAAGTCATGTGGGCCCCATTTGGGTAAGTTAGTACATCAACTTCTCGGGGTCGTAACTTTTGCATACGATATCTGTTTTAGGCGTGTGATAGCTCGTTGGAAAGGTATTGTCAAGGAGATTCATTTTGGGGGATCAATCATGCATTAGAATATCATTGAGTATCTCTATCAGAAAAAACCTTCATTTAGGCCCTCAAAATGGCCCGAAAAGTTAAAACTTCTAAAAATAATAAATTGTCAAAATTGTCAGAAAACTGTTTTGAGCCAGTTGGAAAAAGTGGGTGGCCACTGATATCCATCTGGATCATTCCTATCTGCAACCCCATTTTTCTGTGGGTTATGATGCGCTATGAGTTCTCTTCGAATTCCTTCTTTGTTGCAGAAGTCTTTGAATTCGTTAGAGATGTATTCTTCACCATTATCGCTCCTCAGAGCCTTCACTTGCTTCCCCGACTCTTTCTCCACCAATGATTTAAACTCATAGAACTTTGAGAATGTTTGATCCTTCTTCTACATGAATAAGATCCATCATTTACAAGAAAAGTCATCAACAAAAATAACATAATACTTATGTTTTGTTGTTGAAGCAATCGAGAATGGTCCACACACGTCTATGTGAATTCTCTCCAGTATCACCGAAGAACGGTTTTCCTTTTCATGAAAGGTGGACTTGACATACTTTCCCATGGTGCAACCCTTGCACTAATCTAATTGAGAAAGTGTTCCCATTGGAAGTCCAGTAGATATTTGCTGCATGATTTTCAAGGCTCCATGATGAAGATGGCCCAATCGCTTGTGCCATAATTCTCCCTCATCCTAGCTCACAACTTTTTCATCCTTTCCCATCATGACAGCGTAACCATGTACCTCCAGCTTGTAGATATTCTTAACTCGAATCCCTATCTTCTTGACTTGACCTGTTGTTTTATGTCACAGGAAGGCTTTTCCATCACTGAAAACAACATCATAGCCTTTGTCCTCCAACATTGCGACTGAGACCAAGTTTTTCTTTAGGCATGGAACATGCATAACATATTTTAATTGAAATGGTTTACCTGAATCCCTCTGAAAGGTAATTATACCATTTCCATTCACACTGTATCATCCATCGTCGCCCATCTCTATATGCATTTTGATATCTCTCTCCTCCAAGTCACTGAAAAGCTCCTTATCTCTCGTCATGTGGAAGGAAGCGCCACTATCCAAATACCACACTGATCCCAATGCACTTGATGACATGCATGAGATCAAGGAGAATTCAAGTTCAAATTACGAGGCAAGGGCCTCACCAGCTGCATCTCCAACAACCTTCTTGTTCTTCTTCTTCTGCGGACAGTTAGTAGCGAGATGCCCATGTTCGTGACAATGAAAACACTTCACTTTGGACAAATCCAACTTCTTGCCTTTAGACTCATATTTTGAATGAAATTTATTCCCCTTCCATTTCCTTGCCTTAGTATCCAAAGAACAATCCTCTTCGTCATCATGCTTTGATGAAGAGCCATCTATGGTGTTCCGCCTGAACTCCTCCTGCACCAAATCCGTTCATAGTCGTTCCCAATCTGACAATTTTTCCCTTCCATTGATAGAGTCTTGATAACTGTGCCAATTTTTGGGAAGTCCTAGGAAAGCCAAGCTCACCAAATCATCATCAACCACTGTTATTCCCACACTCCCTAGCTCATCCCGACATTGGACAAACTTCGTGAGATATTTTGGAATGGATTTGCCCTTCTCCATCTTGATCTTCCTAAGTTTATCTTTGAGCACCAATTTCCTATGGTAGATGCTATTTTGGAATAGATCTGTCAAAGTCTTCCACATTGCATATGGTGTGGCTTTCCCATGGAGGTTTGAGACAATTTGGTCTTGTACTCCCTCCAACAAGATCCTTCTCACCTTTGCCACTTTCTTTTTCCATGCATCAAGATTTGAAGCGTCTGCAACATCTAGCTTAGGAACATCTTTGTCAATGAATTCCTTCAAGACATTGTCTTTGAGTACTGCCTCCATCCTGTCCTTCCAAGAAATTTATTTTGAGCTGCCCTCGAGTGCATACTCTAACCTCAAGCCATTGAAATCCATTTCGATCTTGAATCAGGTGTAGCACCAATAAATTCTTTCCGAAAATTTGAATTCTATCCAATCACAAACTTAGCTTCTGCAATTTCCTGTGCTCTGATACCATGTAGAAATTTTAATACAAATTATGTATTGCCTGGATTCTCCTGATCTAACAATTATATTCCACTATTAAATACATAATCGCTTCTACAAATATTCTTGCGGAATTTAAAACACGATCGCCAATTGCAATATCAAGAAGAAAGATCAATCAGACATAACACAAATGTTTTACCGAGAAAGCATAATGATAAAAACCCCACTATGATATATTATGTATATATCATGGATCATGAAACAATCGCATACAAAATTCTAATTCAAGAGCTCTCATTACAATATACAATCGTCTCAAACTGTCATACAAAAATTGACAAATTCATGTGCCAATTTATTTCTTCCAGACAATCTGCCTCCTCTGCGCAATCTCTGCTAATGGAAATCCCTAAAATGAATGAATTCCTCCTGCCTAGGTTGTGCAATCCTCATGGTCACATCCAATGTGTGTGTAGTTGCATGAGTGCACCCACTAAAGTCACAACTGATAGTCAAACTGCCCCTTTTACCTGTTATCTCAACTAGGTCTCCACTGGATCTGACATGCATGTAGTTAACAATGGTAAATATTCAGTTGCATGTGAGACCACTGATTGTGAATTAATTAATAATTAATTCAATTATCTCTCACTAGTGTAAGTTCAGTCACAACTAGTACAACTGAGCTTAACTCACTTAACTGAGTTAAACTACTTTACAACTCACATAACTACACATCCAACTCTGTTACAACTAATTCGACTTGCATGTCCCACCAACCAACCATTGAACTCAAATTTCCTATAGCTAATTGATTTTCCACTTCAGTTAACTATTTCCAAGTGCTCATTGAGAATAGATTAATATTTATTGTCCAACTATTATGAAGGGATAATAATAGTCGACATACATCTATAAATAGAATTTTCTCACCATCTATAAATAGACATCATCTATAAATAGAATTTGCTCATCATCTAAAAATAGACTTCCACCTAAAAATAGCCTGAGGCTCCATCCTAGTGTAGGTGCATAATTTTCACTAGGATCTTCTTGTTGAATCTCAATAGTGTTGGATTTATGTATTACAATATTTTTCTTTTCATTCTTATGGCCTTATCAAGTATGCGTTTTATTATGAATTGTAGATGAAGAATGAATCATAATGGTTTACAAAAGATAAAATGTATGGATTGGTTAATCATTAAGTTTACTTAAAAAATTTAATGAATCAAATAGTCTAAAACCAATTTTACCTCAAGTTTACCTTCACTTTGATGTGCATTGTAGTTGATGGAGTGGAGAATGAACCAGAGTACATGCTGGATGAAAATGAAGATTAAGCTGAGAAAGACTAGGAGCTACTAGAGATGTAGGAGAGAGGTTGATGAGTGTTGATCTGCTGAGATTTCCTTCTATCTCTCTCTCTCCCCCACGCCTCCTGGTTTTCATGTCCTCGTGCAAACAAAATTCTTATTAGCACATAGAAATTGTTGTAAGTGAAAGAGGACAATGTGGAATCGGTGCTTGTTGACTGAAAGCTTAAGATGAAGTATGCCAAAGCTGAGAGCTGTTGAAAATACCTTGCAAAAAGTACCTTTGAAAAAGATTAAATTTATGTATTGTTGGTACAGGAACCTACTAGTTTATGTACCATCAGTACCAGAATAGAAAAATCTAAAAGAACTAAACCAATACTATTATTGTGAGAGAAGAAATAAACATTGATGTTATGCTAAAGAAACAACCAAAACTTAGACTTTATTCATGCTTGTAAATTTGAAAATGAAATTTATTTTAAAATGTTAAAAGCATAAATGAAATTCCTAAATTACTTATTTACATATGATTTCATCAATCATTAACAATTTTATGCTCAAGTTGAAACCATGTAAATTATGATGGGGGGTTATCCTCTCATCCTTAAACAGGAAAACATGAGGAGATACGTGGTCTTTAATAAATGAGAAACCCATAGGAAACCATACATCCTTATTTAATTTCTCAGAGAATTTTTGTCATTCAAGTAATATTGATAAAGTTCGCATTTGAGTTTATTAGACTCCTACACTTATGGGTCCCACTTCTAGGATAATGACATCATATATATGAATGACAGGTTCTTAAGATCATCTTATGGACATTCTCAAATGGAAATTAGATGAGGTTTATTGTAAAAACCCTCATTCCACACAACAAGGATAGGTAAAACAATAAGTGAATTGTCACAAGGTTAAAATTTAGTTGACGAACATAGGAATTATATCATTACACTTATCTAATTCAAAATAAAAAATTCATAATTCTTAACCTTTTACAAAATTTAAGTTGTGTAACTTTGTTCCATATAGACTAATACGTAGATTGAACTTAACAAATCTCAAGTAAAACTATCTAGAAATCTAGTGTAATCCAAAACCTTATTCTATCTTTCTTTCATTTACTAAAATAAAAGTGTATTTATTTTAATAACTAACATAAAATGATTCCTTATTATGGAACGATGTAATTGCTCAAGAATGTCTCCATCAATGTATTTAACGAAATAAACTCCTACATTATATATCTTACTCATTATAAAGAACCATTGATGTGTAATACCAATTTAATCTGAATAAACTAATGTAATCACAAGGAAACAAAAATTCAAAAATCTTACATAAGGTGGTGCAATCTGCGCATTAAAGATCAAGATCAAGTGCATGTCTCAAGTATATTTCTTAACAGACTTTATTCACAAAAGAGATAAGTTCTCTTAATAATTCACAAGACAAACTTTAACCTTGCGACTACAATCACCGTTTAATGATTAACTACAATTACCGTTTTATATATATATATATATATATATATATATATATATATATGAGAGGGAGTCAATGGAATCTCGCTCACTGAGGATTACCGTAAAACATGTAAAACATATTGGGGTGGAGAAACCACGGATTTGTCTCCAATGCGCACAAAGTAGACTCACAAATTTTATAATATCTCTATTACTAACAAATTAGAAGGATCCACAACTCGGATGGTCACAGGTTATCAGTGAAGAAAAAATTTGAATTAAACAATCGATGTCACCACTGAAGTTTAGACTTCGAATTTACGTCCAGAGCTGGTAGTCGTATTTTAACAACCAGGACAAAGTCTTCTATCAAGATCACTACATATATGTAGTAAAGGAAGTGTATTCAATCTTAACTAAACTCCAAATGTACGTCTCGCATTTTGAACACACGTACGCAGGTAGGTAATTACGATAGTAGAACTGACGTGTCTAAAATTTCATTAACACAGATTAAATAACTTCCAAAAACATGCATGGACAAATTCACGATCTAGAAAAAACCAACCCACATGAATTGGTTGTCAACACGTTCAATAATTAGGGTGTTGGAGCTCTCTGCACCGGAAAGGTGACAACCAATCAGAACGCTGAATTTAAAATTAACAAGGAGAAATTATGACTCCCCACTAGTCACTAACTCACAACCAACAGGTGTCAACCAGATTTATCTAGACTAAATACATCAACCTAAGAAAACCCTTCACATATTACGTCGAGTAACGGTAAACCTGTACACTCATGTATCGTTTGGCAGCGATGCAATATTTACATGTAAAACATAGAGATAATTAATCTACGAGATTAGTGTCGAGTGAACAATGTACTTGCATCCCATAGAGAAGCAATTGGCGAAAAGTGAGGTCATGTATCAAGATTTCTGAACTTATCCCTTCGAAAATTTGATACAAAATCGCAAGGATAGTGCAAATCATAAGAATTTATTAAATTAACTAGTGAGATCAGAATCACCGTTTTAAAATCTATCTTCTACAAAAATATCTTACGCTCACCAAAATAGAGTTTGCGGAATTCTATTGGTATTTACGATATAATATTTTACTCATATATAAAGTTAAAAAACCTTGATCTAATTGTTTGACAACTGTGTAACTATAGGTAAGTTTTAGAAGAACCTAAAACATAATCCCGAGTCTATCCTTGTCAATCTAAAATCTGGTCTCCCCATCGCCCCTAAATCACAGGACCTAACTAACATTATTTATGAAGATGCCTCTCTTTCCATAGCCAGAATTATCGAATTACCTAAAGAGTGAAAGACTTAAGCATAGAAATCAAGATTCGATAGCAAATCTCTTTAAGAATGAAGGTTGGTAATTGATCATAATTTTGACTACCCGAAAATAAAGAAGCAGAGAGGTTAACCTAATAAGTTCGTTGCACACCTAACATTATTTGTTAGAGTGACAAAGGATCATCACGAGCTCTCTTTAAACTTAACATGAATCAGAATACTAACGCAACACTAAACCTTTTCCAAGGTATTGATATGCCAAAAATTTAACAAGTATCCAATGAGGGAAGAAAATCAATATGCGTAAAATGTACAAGTCTTAACCCAATCATTCATTAAGAAAAATTTTATTTTCTAGCGTAAAATTTGTATTATACTATTCATCATTGAAAAATATAAAAATATATAATTACAAAGATCGTCACGCCTCAGTTTAATAGATGATATGTGTATATATACAACCATACAATCTAATTATAAAAGTTTTTTCTTGATTCATATTCGGGCTCATGCACAATCATATACAATATATATAATTCAGGTATATGCATCGAAAAAAAACTATAGATTCATATATATATATATATATATATATATATATATATAACAGTAACAATAATCTTCAGAACAATATCTTAATTTAGAATATTCATTCCAAGAAATAATAGTATATTACATCAGTTTTCCTGTAAAATTTATAGAAACTAAACAAATGAAGTATCATAACCAGAAATTTGAAAAGATTTCTAAATTGATATTCAATTGAAAACTTGTGCATGTCCTCCTTTCTTCCTCCTAATAATCCAAGGGCTTCATAGGTACTTCCCAACCAACATTAAGGGTAATATTATTCCCCCTTATCCCCCCAAGCCACAAAGGGGTCACAAACAAAAACCAGAATGTAATAGCTCCAAGCTTGCCTCGCAAGGAAGAGCTTCCACTCCTTCTTCAAGCTTGGAGCTATTGCATTCTGGTTTTCGTGTGTCACAAGGAAGAGATTCCACTCCTTCTTCAAGCTTGGTATCCCAACTCTCACAAGTAAAACACACTCCACAATAATTTTGGCAGCATAACCTTACCAAGAACAATACCCCTTTTTCCCCTTCTACACCATTTGTTTTATAGAAATTTCCTCACTGACACATGTCCACATGCATAATTAATTAACTTTTTAATTAATTTAATTAGGATTATTCACCCACACACTTTTCACACTCTCCCCAAGTTGCAAAAGTAAATATCAATTTTATTTTATTTAAAAAATCAATTTTCCTCACATTCCCCTATGTGTTCCTATTTTTGCTCTTAGGTATCCCTTTGTTCCCCAAATGTTTATTTAATGAGTGTCTCCTAACTAGTTCTTAGTTAGAGTTGGATTATGAGTCTTCTTTCAGTTAGACTAGTGGTAGTTTGACTCTTAGATACTATTCTATGTGTACACCTATTCTCTCATATTTTATTTCTTTCTATTTTAAAAATCTCTTTTTGTCATTTTCATGCACACATGTGCATTTTATTCAATCTTTAGATTTTCCTTACTTTTTCCTAGAAATTGATTTATAATTTATTTAATATTTTTAATTAGTCCCTTAATTAAACTTAGACTTAGGATTAGTCTCAGAATTAGTCTTAGACTTTTATTGGGCTTTATAATTAACAAATTCATTATTTAAATCATTATTTTAATCCAACAAGGTATGATCATTTTTGTGTTTTCTAGGCCACCTAGATTTATTAACTCAAATTTTTAACTACGCGACGTGCCCTTTAAGATGCACCTCTGTGCCCCAAGGGTTCCACTCTCCTTTGAGTGGTTTTGGAAGTTTTCTGACCCTTTGGAGTCAACACTCCATTCAGTCAACCTTGTGAGAGACTTAGGGATTCTACGGAATAAGGAATTTGCCTTATTGTGCGCCCCTCAGAATCTTCATGACAACTATCTCAGTCTGCCCTCGCGACATTGTTGACCTAACAAACTAGGTAATTGTTAACCTACCATTCGTCCACATCAGGAGTGCTAGTAGGCTATGAGATGGACGCTGCCACACCTCTCCCTCAATGTCTGGTTTATGTGCATGACCCCTCTACTCCTTATGTGATTCGATTAGCAAGCATCATCAAGCTTGCATCCACTGATAAAAATCGTGTTAATAATCCATATACATAAATCATATTGTAATCAATCATATGTCACAAGTGCGTAAAATGAAATACTCAATCAAAATAAAATTCACTCCCTGACTCAATTCAGAGTCCAAGGAAGTCCATTAATGCAATCAACATCCATAACCTGTCATGTGTCCTACACACTCAGGAAAACTAGTCAATAGCATATGCCAATACATATACATCGAATATAAATAAGTCACAACACATCATCATCATCATGTATAATCCATAATCGAAATGAAATCACAATGTACCATAACCAGATCACTTGCACGCAAGTGTCCTCAAAGAATAAGTCAATAAAAGTGTGCTCAATAGAGCAGGATGTTACATACATCCCCTGTTGTTTTAAACTTCATCCTGAAGTTTGTACAACATATAAATGCAAGTAAATAAATGTATCTGACATAGATCTATATGTCTAATCTATCAAACAAGTAAGGAAATTGTTGACACATCTCATATGTGTCCTCCCAGGTAGCTGAGTGTGGACTATAGTTGTCCCACTGAACCTTGACTTGATCAACTATTCGATGTCGTAGCTGTCGAATGTGATGGTCCGGAATGTGTATTGGCTCCGCCATGAGAGCATCCTTTTTTGACATCTACAAAGAACTCATGTCAATAACATGTGAAGGATCACTAATATAATTTCTCAAAATAGATACATGAAATACATCGTTCATACACCTCAAAGAATCAAGAAAGGGTAGTCGATAAGCCACAAGTCCTTTATTTTCCACAACTTTGAAAGGTCCCACAAACCTATGAGAGAGTCTAGCACCCTTTCCAATCTTGATTGAACTCTTGTGTAGTTTTACCCGCAAGAAAACTATGTCACCAACTTCATAATTGCATTCAACATGATGCGCATCATCATAACTCTCATGTCGATATTTCGCTTCTTTAATCCTCTATATTATCAATTGCATATGTTCTTCCATTTCTCAAATCACTTATGGTCCTACCAGGACCCTATCCTCAAGTCAATCCCAACTCAACGATGTCTAACATGGTCACCCGTAAAGAAACTAAAACAGTGCCATCTTAATGGTACTTTGATAGTTGTTGTTGTATGCAAACTCTACTAGTGGCAAGAAATATTCCCAACATTTTTGTTGATACATTACATACATACACAACATATCCTCCAAAATATGGTTCATTCTTTATGTTTGTTCGTCTGTCTCTGGGTGATAAGTTGTACTAAAATTCAGTTTTGTTCCCAATGCTTCTTAGAAACTGGTCCAAAACCGTCTTATAAATATCAATCCTTGATCGGATATGATCCTTCTTGGTACACCATGTAACCTCACAATATCGCTAATAAAAAATCTAGCTATATCTGGCGCCTGATACATCGTACACAATGGAATAAAGTGTGCACTCTTTTTCAGAGTGTCAACTAACACAACAATCGAATTGTGCCTCCTCATCGTCAATGGCAATCCAACAATAAATTCCATCAAAATGACCTCCCATTTCGATTCAAGAATAGTGTGTGTTTGTAACAATCCTGTTGGATGTCTATGTCCAGCCTTCACTTGCTGACATTCTAGACATCTCACCACGTAACTAACTGTGTTCACTTTCATTCCTTTCCAGAAGAATAAAGGCTTAAGGTCTGCCTTCATCTTTGTGACTCCCAAATGAGCCATGTACACTGCTCTATGAGCTTCTCTCAAGATCAAAATTATTAATTCGTCGTTAGGTGGTACGAAAATTATTTCTTTAAATATCAACAATCCATTGTTGTCTAAATAATAACCTTCAAACTTCGGTACCATCATGGTATTTCATCCAATATTATCCTTAACTTCTTTGAACCAGTCATCGTCTATATGTAAATTTAAAATATTTTCTTGAATATTCGTCTTAAGAGGTACTACCGAGAATATGTGTGGTCTTCGATTCAACACATATGCCACTTTGTTCACCATTCCTTTAATGTAAGTAATCTCAAAGTTGTATTCACTAAGTAACTATGACCAACGCCTTTGTTGTGTGTTCAAATCACTCTGTGTAAATATATGTTGCGGTCCACAATGATCTGTCTTTAATTCAAATTTATGTCCAATCAGATAATGTCTCCTACTCTCAAAGCATATAAAATTGTCAATAACTCCAAGTCATGCATTGCATAGTTCTCCTCATGATTTCTCAATTTCCTTGAAATGTAAGCAATCACTCGATCGTCTTGCATCAAAAATCTGCCTAAACCTTCCTTGGATGCGTCCGTGCATACCAAGCATTCTTTGTCCATGTTTGGGACCTTTAGTATCAGCATTGTCGTCAACACCTCTTTGATATTTTAAAATGCTTCCGCGCATTTCTCAATCCAAACGAACTTCTTGTTCTTCTTCTACAATTCCGTGATTGGATTTGCTATCTTCGAAAAACCTTCAATGAATCATCGGTAATATCATGCTAAACCCATAAAGATACGTACCTCTTGTACTTTTTTCGGTGTTGGCCATTCCATAATAGCCTCTACTTTCGCTGGATCCATAGGGATACCTTCATCAGATATGATATGTCTCAAGTAATGAATTTTTGATTGGTAAAAATAACATTTTGATAGTTTCCTGTACAATTTTTTTTCTCGTAGACACTTTAGGAACAATCTTAAATGTTCGAAATGCTCTTCTTTTGTCCAAGAATAAATCAATATGTCATCAATAAATACTTGAACAAACTTATCCAAGTATTCATGGAACACCCCATTCATCAAACTCATGAATACCCCTGGGGCGTTCATCAATCCAAATGGTAAAACTATAAACTCATAGTGTCTGAACCTCGTCTTAAATGCAGTCTTAGGGATATATTCTTCTTTAATCCATAATTGGTGATATCTTGATCTCAAATCAATCTTCGAAAACATCGTTTCTCCCTTCATATAGTCAAATAAATCATCTATTTTGGGTAACGGATAATGGTTCTTGATCGTCACTTTGTTTAATTGGTGATATTCAGTACAAAGTCTCCATGATCCATCCTTCTTTCTCACGAAAATAACTGGCGCACCCCAAGGTGACATAGTTGGACATATAAGTCCCAATTCCAACAATTCCTTCAATTGCATTTTCAACTCCTATAATTCAGACGTTGACATCTGATATGGCATTCTTGCTATGGTTTAGTTCCATGCTTCAAGTCTATTGTAAACTCCAACTCTCTTTCTGGTGGTAAAACTGATAACTCTTCTGGAAACACGTCTACAAACTCTTGCACTACATGAAGGTTTTCTAATCCTTCTGCCTTGCCCTTTTCATTTAGAGATAAGATTATATAAATCTTGCACCCCTTTCGCATACTCTTTTATAGTTGTAGGGAAGAAATAAATCTCAAGGACACCCCCTGGTTCCTTCCTACAATCACTCTACTTTGTCTAAAATTATCTGTCAAACTTAACCATTTCATCTTATAGTTAAATATTGCATCATGCGATTTCAACCAATCCATACCAATCACTATGTCATAAGATCCTAAGATTATGACATATAGGTTGGCCTTTGTTACAAAATCTCCCAAGTTAATGCTATAGTCTGTAACCTTTCCTCCAACCTTTTGTTTGGCACTCAATGTCATTTCTATGTATTTGAACTCGTCCTACTCGACTCCATTTACCTTAATTCTCTTTAGCATTGCACTAGAGATAAAGCTCTCTGTAGCACTTGGATATTTCAATATACTAAAATTTTTGTCGGCGATTGTACCTGACATCACGAGCATAGTGGACTGGTGCTTGGGCTCGCAGTTTTTCACCGTTGCATGTAGCTTATGTGCCTTGCCCAAATATCCAAATGTAGTGGGTCCTGATGATTTGGCCGCTCTAGTCTTCTCAATCAAACAATATCATTGGTAATGTGGCTCTCCACATGTCCAACATCCAATCTTCGGTCTAGTGCTCTTGGTTCCCTAAGTAGAATGTGTTGGCCTAACAACTTGTGATATTGGTATGTTATGTTGAACATGCCTAAATTGTTTCTACTGTTGCGGACGATGATGTTGCTACCATGGTCCTCTGTAAGGAGTCCTCTATTTAGGAGTTTGTCATCATGGTGTCATGAACATAGGTCCTTTGGGCGTATCTCAATGCCATGAAGTTTGTATGGTTGGTTTCAAATGTTGTTGCACTCCTGATGACATCTCTCTAGTATTTCTAGAAGGATCCATGCCCTGACCCATGTTGTTCAGCTCTTCCTCAACTATGAGGGCCTTCTGAAATGCATCGTGCAATGTATGAGGCATTAGAATCCTCACCTTCACACGAATATTGAAGTTAAGGCTAAAAACAAACTTGTTGACCTTTAACTTCTCTGTGTTCAGATGTGGAGAATACCTAAGTAGCTCCATAAATCTAGCCTCATACTCTGGCACCGTGCGACCACCCTGTCGTAAGGCGTTGAACTCATTAAGTTGGCACTTAATGAAATCCTCAAACAAGTACCTCTCCTAGAACCGTTCTTCGTTTAACTCCCATGAAATTTCTTCGATGACCATGTTTAGTTGAGGTAGGAGCATCTTCCACCATAGAAGAGCACTCCCCTTTAGCTGAAAGACCACCATGTGGACTTTCACGTTGGAGGTGTAATCACGAAGTGCAAAGCACATCGCCATATTATCCAACCATGCCTCAACGACTGAGTCATCCGTGGAACCCATGAACTCAGGAAACTTCACCTTCTTGAGTTCTTTGTGTATACTACTACTACCAACAGGAGTGCACTATGAAACCTCATCAGGTACAGATGCGCTGCTCTCATCTCAATCTAGGCGGTTAATCAATGCCTCTGACATCCTCTGGAAGGATTTCATTATACCTACCACATCTCCCACAACAACTTTCTCCTGCTCAGTAATTTTCTCATCTCCCTGGGGGTTATACTGCTCTGGTGTGGATACTATCAGATGTGTCACACCTCTTCCTCCAACACCACATTGTCTAATTCCCCTATGTCCTCTAACCATGATTACCTGCATGTACAATTTCAAAATTTAATTAGCGATATAATTTTAATCATTTATTTAACACAGTAGAAGGCGTAACAACCCAATGTTGCAAGGTTGAACCCACTCTGATACCATATGTAAAAACCCCCATTTTACACAACAAGGATAGGTGAAACAATAAGTGAATTGTCCAAATTCGTTTTTTTTTTATCTGTGTTTAACAGGTAGTCACGAGGTTAAAGTTTAGTTGACAAACATAGGAATCATATCATTACACTTATCTAAGTCAAAATAAAAAATTCATAATTCTTAAAATTGTACAAAATTCAAGTTGCATAACTTTGTTCCATATAGACTAATACATAGATTGAACTTAACAAATCCCAAGTAAAACTATCTAGAAATTTAGTGTGAAATCTAAAACCTTATTCTATCTTTCTTTCATTTACTAAAACAAAAGTGTATTTATTTTAATAACTAACATAAAATGATTCCTTATTATGGAAAAATATAATTGCTCAAGAATGTCTCCATCAATGTGTTTAATGAAATAAACTCCTACATTATATATCTTACTCGTTATCAAGAACCATTGATGTTTAATACCAATTTAAGCTGAATAAACCGATGTAATCATGAGGAAACAAAACATCAAAAATCTTATCTAAGGTGGTGCAATATGCGCATTAAATATCAAGATCAAGCGCATGTCTCAATTATATTTCTTAACAGACTTTATTCACAACAGAGACAATTTCTCTTAATAATTCACAAGACAACCTCTAACCTTGTGACTACAGTCACCGTTTCTTTTTATAGATTATTATCTCCATCGATACCGTTATTTATTGTCTTTTAATATATACGATACCTTTATTTACTATATATATATATATATATATATATATCGTAAGATGAGAGGGAGTCAATGGAATCTTTCTCGCTGAGGATTACTGTAAAACATATTGGGGTGGAGAAACCACAAATTTGTCTCTGATGCGCACAAGGTAGACTCACAAATTTTAGAATATCTCTATTACTAATGAATTACAAGGATCCACCACTCGGATGGTCACAGGTTATCGGTCAAGCAAAAATTTGAATTAAACAATCGATGTCACCACTGAATTTTAGACTTCGAATTTACTTGCAGAGATGACAACCTTATTTTAACAACTGGGATAAAGTATTCTATCAAGGTCACTATCGATCTATAATAAAGAAAATGTATTCAATCTTAACTAAACTCCAAACATACGCCACGCATTTTGAACACACATATACATGTAGGATAGTAAATTAATTACGATAGTAGAACTGACGTGTCTAAAATTTCATTAACAAAGTTTAAAGAACTTACAAACACATGCGTGGACAAATTCACGATCTAGAAAAAACCAACCCACATGCATTGGTTGTCAACACGTTCAATAATCTATAGGGCATTGGAGCTCTCTGAACTGGAAAGGTGACAACCAATTAAAAACTGAATTTAAAATTAACAAGGATAAATTATGACTCGCCACTAGTCACTAACTCACAACCAATAGGTGTCAACCATATTTATCTATACTAAAGACATGAACCTAAGACAACACTTCACATATTACGTCGAGTAACGATAAACGTGTGCACTCTTGTATTGTTTGGCAGCGATATGATATTTATGTGTAAAACATAGAGATAGTTTCTCTATGTGATTAATGACGAGTGAACAACGTACCTGCATTCCACAGAGAAGTAATTGGCGAAAAGGTAGGTCATGTATCAAGCTTTATGAACCTATCCCTTCTACAATTTGATACAAAATTGCAAGGACAGTGCAAATCACAAGAATTTATTAAATTAACTAGTGAGATCAAAATCATCCATTTAAAATCTATCTTCTACAAAAATAAATTACGCTCACTGAAATAGAGTTTGCCTAATTTTATTGGTATTTACGATATAATAGTTTACTTAGATATAAAGTTAAACAACCTTGCTCTAATTGTTTGGCAACTGTGTAACCAGAGGTAAGTTTTAGCAACGCCTAAAATGGAATCCTGAGTATATCCTTGTCAATCTAAATTCCGGTCTCTCCGTTGCCCTAAATCACAGGACCTAACTAACACTATTTATGAATATGCCTCGCTTTCCACAACCATAGTTATCGAATTACCTAAAGAGTGAGAGACTTAAGAATAAAATCAAGTTTCTATAGCTAATCTCTTTAATAATGAAGGTTGGTAATTGATCATAGGTTTGACTACCCAGAAATGAAGAAGCCGAGAAGTTAACCTAATAAGTTCGTTGCAAACCTAACATCATTCGTTAAAGCGAAAAAGGATCATCATGAACTCTCTTTAAATTTACTAGGAATCAGAATACTAACACAACACTAAACCTTTTCCAAGGTATTGACATCCCAACAATTTAACAAGTATCCAATGAGGGAAGAAAATCAGTATGTGTAAAATGTACAAGTCTTAACCCAATCATTCGTTAAGCAAATTTTTCTTTTCTGGCGTAAAATCTATTTATACTATTCATCATTGAAAAATATAAAAATATATGATTATAAATATTGTCACACCTCAGTTCGATAGATGATCTGTGTATCTACAACCATACAAAATAATTATAAAAGTTTTTTCTTGATTCATATTCGGGCTCATGCACAATCATATACAATATATATATTTCAAGTCTATGCATCGAAAAAAAATTATAGATTCATATATATATATATATATATATATATATATATAACAGTAACAATAATCTTCAGAACAATATCTTAATTTAGAATATTCATTCCTAGTAATAACAGTATATTACATCAGTTTTCCTGTAAAATTTATAGAAACTAAACAAATGAAGTACCGTAACCAGAAATTTGAAAAGATTTCCAATTTGATATTCAATTGAAAACTTGTGCATGTCCCCCTTGCTTCCGCCTACTAATACAAGGACTTCATCGGTACCTCCCATCCAACTCTATGGGTACTCTTCTTCACCCTTAGCCCCCTGAGCCACAAAGGGGCCACATACAAAACCATAATGTAATAGCTCCAAGTTTGCCTCACAAGGAAGAGCTTCCACTCCTTCAATCATGGTATCCCAACTCTCACAAGTAAAACACACTCAATAATTTTGGCAGTATAACCTTACCAAGAATAACTCCCCCTTTTTCCCTTCTACACCATTTTTTTTATATAAATTTCCTCACTGACACATGTCCACATGCACAATTAATTAAATTTTTAATTAATTTAATTAGTATTATTCACCCACACACTTGTCACACTCTCCCCAAGTTTCACAAGTAAATACCAATTTTATTTTATTTAAAAATTCAATTTCCCTCACATTCCCCAATGTGTTCCTATTTTCGCTCTTAGGTGTCCCTTTGTTCCCCAATTTTTTTTAATGAGTGTCTCCTAACTAGTTCTTAGTTAGAGTTGGATTAGGAGTCTTCTTCTAGTTAGACTAGTGGTAGTTTGACTCTTAGATATTATTCTATGTGTACACCTATTCTCTCATATTTTATTTCTTTCTATTTTAAAAATCCTTTTTTGTTATTTTCAAGAACACATGTGCATTTTATCCAATCTTTAGAGTTTCCTACTTTTTCCTAGAAATTGATTTATCTCAATTCTTTTAATTTATTTAATATTTTTAATTAGTCCCTTAATTAAAATTAGACTTAGGCTTAGTCTTAGAGTTAGGATTATACTTTTATTGGGATTTATAATTAATAAATTCACTATTTAAATAATTATTTTAATCCAACAAGGTCTAATCATTTCCGTGTTTTCTAGGCCACCTAGATTTATTGACTCAAGTTTTTAATTATGTGACGTGCCCTTCGAGACGCACCTCCGTGCTCCAAGGGTGCCACTCGCCTTTGACTGGTTTTGGAATTTGTTTGACCCTTTGGATTCAACACTCCATTTGGTCGACCTTGTGAGAGACTAAGGGATTCTAAAGAATAAGGACTCCGCCTTATTGCGCGCCCCTCAGAAACTTCATGAGAAACTATCTCAGTCTACCCTTATGACATCGTTGACCTCTCAAACTAGGTAATCATTAACCTGCCATTAGGCCACGACGAGAGTGCTAGTAGGATGTGACAGGGATACTTCCACACCTCTCCCTCAATGTCTGGTTTCTGTGCATGGCCCATCTACTCCTTATGTGAGTCAGATTAGCAAGCATCGTCAAGCCTGCATCCACTGATAAAAATCATGTCAATAATCCATATACATAAATCATATTGTAATAAATCATATGTCACAAGTGTGTAAAATGAAATACTCAATCAAAATATAATTCACTCCCTGAATCAATCTGGATTCCAAGGAAGTCCATTGATTCCATCATCATCCATAACCTATCATGTGTCCTTCACACTCAGAAAAACTTGTCAATAGCATCTGCCAATACATATAAATCGAATAAAAATAAGTCACAACACATCATCATCATCATCATCATGTATAATCCATAATCAAAACGAAATCACAATGTTCCATAACCGGATAACTTGCACGCAAGTTTCCTCAAAGAATAAGTCAATAAAAGTATGCTCAGTAGAGCGGGATGTTACATTTATTATCCTTTTGTTCAACCATGTATGCTTCTTCTTAAGGATTTACACAAGTATATTTTTCATACGAAAAAATATAGATTAGGCATAGTAAAAGATATCAAAGTCAGAACCCATTGCCAACAAGCCTGTTCAGTACCCCGATGGGGTAACTTTGACATCTAAAAAAAAAATATCCTCCCCTAGCAAAATTCCCCACTTCCCACGAGCCTGTTCAGTACCCTGATGGGTTTTCCTAGTCATACCACAGGATGATACTCGCTGCTAGTAGACCTGTTCAGTATCCCGACGGGTTAGTTTCTTACACCCATTTTCCATCAAAGGCTCTTGTCCCAAACTTCACCCTTAAGATAAAATTTCATAGGTTTATTTTGCATGGGTGAATGGAGGAGCAACTCTAAAAACCTTTTTATGGGATGGGATGGTATTAGGTTGGAAGATATTCTACAAATTGCCCATAAAATATTGTCCGCATGAAAAATAGACTTATGTATTTAGATCAGTCCAAAGACATATCATGGTTAAATTTACTTAATGTTTGGTGGATGATGCCATGAGAGAATGACCTAAAGGTGGCTCTAGTCCCTAAGTTCATCTTCTTCATATAATATTTTGTTCCCTCACAAGTAGAAGTTGCATTCACTCTCCTGCTACTATTTGATAAGAATGCTTGAATATCAAGTTCTGATATGAAACTAAGATGTACAAGTTACCTTTGGGTATCACTATGCAGACCTTAAAGATTTTGTAAATCCCCATATTATTTTAAAGATTAGGCTTATGATAAACTATTATTATTAATATTCAGAAATATGTATGTAATAAGAAGAAGAAATGTCCTAAGTTGTTTTGGTTTATAAGTTCATCAATATTATCTTCATCTCAGTTCATTTATTTGAAAATAAACATGAAAAGATGTTGCATTTATTTAGAACTAAGTTAACTAACATGCAACTTTTAGTCTATTATATATAAGAACAAGAAACCATATTTCACGTGTAAGAATATTTCTAGTGTAACCATGTGCGTAACATGATTATGAATATACTCACATTCAGGTTTGAACAATATACTTTAATAAGTACCCGAACATGAGGAACCAACTTACTTGAATGATAGGATGTAAAGAGTTGTCAAAGAAGAGAGTGGTGGTTCAATCTAGTTGTCGTTTGGAACCAATGTTCGATAAAGTCATGGTGTTCTTGGTTCACTTCCTCACTTAGACCACTCTACAGGTCTCCCTCTATCATGCCTTGCAGATTGTGTTCTTTCAAATGACTAGTCTCATTAGTTCATAGAGGTTCTTCAGAAAGGCATATCAGCAATTCCTCGATCTCAAGTTCTAATGGTGGCTCTCCATCGATTGTGGTCCATGATTCTTTATTCTCCCCTATGGGTTGGAAAGGGTGATTACATAGGGCTTCTTCTTGTGGATGTGTCTCATGGAACTCTTGTTCTACTATCACTTCTATAGAGGTATATAGGTTCTTGACTATTTTCAATATTTGTTCTTCCCACAAGGCAAAGATTGAGATCCCATCTACTACTAGGATGGAGAGAGTTCTTCCAAACTCTTGATCATCCTTAAGTATCTGTTGCTATTTGATGGGTCATGTCTCACACATGGATTAGTGCATGGGGTTCTTACAACACCCAAAAGAAAACCTTAAAAATATTGAAGAAATGGAAAGGAAACACACTTAAAATAAATACAAGAAAACTAATCATGTAGTTGAAGCGCCACCGTGCTACTAAGACCCTGTTGTCACCAAATTATATGTTCACACAAGTTAGATTTTCTACTCATATAAAAGAAAAAGGGCTAATGCTAATAAAACACAAATTCTAACTATTGAAAGGAAGAGGACAACCTAACTTTCGAGTGACCCCACCAAAGTGGATGTGTATGTTCTTACCTCTCGTCTCACTGTCTTATCTCCGCCCCTAAGTTGTCCTTAATATCACACCACACTTGCATGGAAATAAACACACTTGCATGAAAGGAATAGTCAAAGATTTCGAGAAACTCACTATAGTGGTCGCGTCGGTTCTTTCCTCTCATCTTACTATTTCTCCTCCCCCAAGCTGTGTAATTTAAAAGAAACCTACCTATGCTCTAATCTCTTTATCACCTCCCGCACAACGACGCCAAAAATTTGGGGCTAAATATATGCACTATTAATTCCCAACATTCAATTATCAACTGGGGCTCATAGTCTTAGAGGTGCATGAACAGGAAATGCAGGATCAAAGGATAACTATCCTAAGGTCGGCGATAATCTGAACAAACTGAGAAAATTAAAGAAAAACAAATTGCAAGAAATATACTAAGGATTCATCACTGGGACATAGGAATAACTTAGTGTTATAATGGCTTAGATCACAGTCTTTCATGCACGCAGGTGATGTTCTTGGGATTAATCATGAGTATATGACTTAAGTTTCTCATCCTTCAATGGATTCCAGTAGTGGTTAACAAGATAATCAAATGGATAAAAATTAACACTAAGGAAATTGTCATTGGGTTGCAGAAGAACTAATACAATAAGGGTTCTGAGTTGCAATCTTTCACGTACGGTTGTTCATGCAACTTTGTGAGAATAACTTATTAGTATCTTAACCTTCAATGATTATTTCCTATAGTGGATCCTCACACATGTTGCAAGAAAACAAGTCAAGGAAATACAATAAAAGAAACAAGCAAATAGGATAACATACTTGCAAATGAAATGAAATGTGAATGTAGGAAATGAACCTAACTGGGAAAGCGAGAAAAACCAACAAAACACACAAAGAAAACCACTCATCATAGACACAAGGATTTAATTATCCATATGCATTCAACACTCTATTTACACTATATAAATTTGAACGACGCACAGGTATCAGAACAGGAATGGTAACAGGTACCAGATGTAGTGTAGGAATTTAAAAGAATAGAGTGCAAAAAGATAATAGAGTGCAGGAAACAGAAAGCTAGGTACCGAAAACAGAGTTGTAAAAAATAAGCTACAGTATCTACTCAAGGATAATTCTTTGAATGGATACAACAATGATACACAAATGACAACAAACATAAAAAATCAATGTGATGGAAAACATATACAAATTAATGTATGTCTAAACTATGATGGACAACATGGATAGGAAGAAGAATTAATGAAAAACTTCCTTTGTAATTATTATAATCAGATGATAGCAATGTCTCATAAACAAAGAACAACAACATGTAATGAAAATGGAGTGTGTTTGTATGGGCGTAGTTGTGGATTATGATAGTGATTTGGTGAAAATATGTTTTTAACAAAACCAAAGAATTCACACAGTAATTTATGAACTTGTTTTCAGATCCCTGTATTTGCAATTTAGATAACAATCTGAACATGTAAACCTTGTGAATGTAGTGTGTTATGAACAAGATGAATTGTTGGTTTTTATAAATTATGAAAGAGATAACAAATGAAGGTGTATAGGATAATATAAATTGAATACAAATGAATAATTTATCTTGAGTATTTAATAAACCCTGAATTCATAAACTAAATCAAATGCAAGTGTGAATTAAACCACACACAAGAAAACTAGAAATGCAATTATATTCTATTATACGAAGTAAATTAAAACATGGAAACACTTACCCATACTAAGGGGGCCTTCTCAAATGGTAAGTGGTTCCTAAGAATGATCCAATCAAGTCAAACAGATGCACGATGGATCAACAACAATCATCTTTTCATTTAATCACGGGACTCTGTTTTTACATGGCTATCAACTCCTTAAAGCTTTCTCACAAGAATAAATCCCCCATTTAAAAAAAATTCAAGACAATAATGGATACTCTTCTCAGCCCTATAAGGCTCTTATTTATACATGAAATCCACGGAGGAATGGATAAAATCAAACCCCCAAACTCAGAAAAACGAATTTGATAATTTAGGCAAAAATATCAAAATCTGAGTTTTACAGTGATTTGGGAAAATTTGAGTTAGAGATCCACCCATATCTTCCAAACTTATCTTAATTTTGAACAAGTTCCCTCGTATTACTCAATTTTCCACCTTCTAGAAAAACCCCATATCTTAGAATTTTGATATCTTCCTTCATCTACACGAACATCGAGGTGCAAGTTGGTACCAGAACTCTGTAGGATGTTGGTACCAGAATTTTGTAGAACCTTCTTAGTACCATATTGAGTACCGTACTTTCGACTATAACATGTTTCTTAGAGACAAACACATTAGTAAACCATTATTGATAAAACCATGCTAAAAACATATTTAATCATTAAAAATACAAGAAATCATTAATAATTAGCCACAATGTAAAATGAATATATTTTTTGTGAAAATTGGTAATATAATGGTTATGAAATATGTGGTAAGTACATAACATGGCTTCTGAATGATGATTTTATATAGTAGAAAATATGACATATTTGGAGCTCAAGATGGCCCAAAGGTTTGTAGCTGGAAAATGATAAAAGTTAATCATAAACCTTCTAGATACTCACCCAAGGATCCCAAGGACAATGAAATGTCTCTCATAATAAATTGATGGGACCCATAAAAAATAACAATATAAAAATTCCAACCAAGGTAGAGCACGTGTAGGAAATGTTTTTCATGCTTAGGTAGAAGTCCCACACATTGTCTTCAAATTGGGGAAGCATAATGTGACCAGGGTAGAGTCAATATGGGAAACGATTTTCATGCTTAGGTAGAAGCCCCACCTTGGCTTCAACCTGGAAACATTTTAATAAACTAATGGAAAAATAAATGGGCTTGGAAAATGGTTGCATTGCAAACGAATGTGCGACACACCCTCTACAAAGGCTCTCATAGATGAGAGTCGAGACAATACAAACCCTTGTATATCATGAACCCCATGCCCATAAGGATTAACCCCATCCATTTCATATTCTTTACATGGGTTAGAGAGGGTCCACCTAGGAAACATCCCTTGTCTTGAGGAATAATTCACCCAATAGTTCACCTTGTCAACCCTCCCATACCTCAACTTGGAAAATTGCATAGGGTCTTTGAGAACTTGTTTAATTTGATAAGGTAGCTTTGGTGCACATTATTAGGTGGCTCTTTTATTGATTTTATTTACTCATCATGATGCATTTGACTTGAGATCCTTGGAGGGCACATTCATTGTCTTTGCAGGACCTTGCTTGGTGGACAGTTTTGGAGGAACAAGCCTAGCTTGGGCTTCATTGGCGCATGAATCCCATAAGCTAGATACCATGACATGCACACTGAATGATGATGATGATAGCCTTTGGAGGCTTGAGAGACACCTTAGAGGACCTATCCTATCCCTTCGTCACCCCAACAATTTTCCTTTGGAGGCTAGAGCACTACATCTTGGGGATTGACGTTTTTTGGGGGCTAGGGTTTTGGTGGTGCTGGTGTTGACTATTGAAACTTGGCACGTTTTGAAGAGGAGAATCCTTGTATTAATGGAGAATACCCTAGCACATGAGAAGGTGGTTTTTGGAGGCCCAACATTTCATCTCTAATCCCAACGACTTGCTCCAATTGCCAAAGCATTGCCCTAAAAGGGGTGATGTCATGTCTTTTTAGGGATTTCTTATGTGCAAATTGAAATTTAAAGTTGTAAAGGGGAAAATTTATGGAGGTCGTCCTCCATACTTTGTAGTTTGCCCTAATTTAAGTGGAAAAACACTTTTTAGGAGTTTTGTATAAACAAGAATCATTTCATTTCATTTTAATATATAGCTCTCTCATGTGAGAAAGAATACTTGGCTGAAATTTTCGTCCTACTTGGGAAATTTGAATCATCTCTCTTTTTTGAAACTATCTTCTGGTGTTTTATCTTGGTATATTGTGGAGTTAAGGTGGTGCACACCTCTTGGAGGATTTTTCTCTTGCTTATGGATGGATAATTCTTGGTAACTAGGGTTTGATCTTACTATTTTGGAATTGGTAAGGAAATTTCTGCACTTTGTTGGTGTTTTCTTCTAGTTTCATTGATAATCGTGTCTCAAACCCTTGGAGGATTATAATTTCATACACCCTCCACGAAGGTTCATGTTATTTACTTGTTGATAAACCATTTTTTACAAGGTTACTAGGAAGAGTAAAAGGGCTTACACCTTCCTATACTTACCATGGTTAGTTTTGCATGCTCTAGGGAGTAGAAGAGCCTACACCCATAGTGATATTGTGGATATAACTCTTACATATAAGACTCCATTTACCAAATAGATACAAAACACTAATCTGAAAATTGCATTGGAGAAATAAATCACTGCATTGAAATATGTGATTTTACTAGATATTCAAATTGTTTAAAGTGGAATCAATGCTTTGCCTTAATATCTTGCTTGAGCCACTAGAGCATTTTGATTGTTCAAGAAGATATTATTGTTGTTACAAACTTTATTCTACATCCATTGGGGCTGCAAAAAATTCATCTAAATTTCTTTCTCTTACTCACTTTTCAATCGTCAAAAATTGTTAAAAGGATTCCATAATAACCTAATAAACCTAGAGCATATTTTGGGTGGTTTGTTAGTGATTTTAGGTGGTTGAATTATTCTATTTTAGCAACATTTTTATGCATATATAAGGATTTCATAATATCTCTTCAATAACTTTTCTTAAACAACCTTAATTTGTCACTAACTCTAGCTTTATCTTACTTGAGTTATACTAGTCATTGCTAGCTTAATCTCTTGCATCTTTACTTGACTTTCAGTGATGTATCTAGCAACTTTTATCATCATTTACTTTCTGATTTATATCATTGTTTACTTATTCTATATAGGAAATAAAGTTTCACTTGCTTTTCCATTGGAATATTGGGCTTGTATACTTGTCTTTCTCTTGTCTCGAGAAGGTACATTTATCTTATGTAGGTACTCGAGCACTTGGAAACCATTAACCATCACCAAAACTTATTTCCAATCCATATTCCATATCATAGATTGAAATATAGGGGAATCATCTTCCATTACTCCATTTTCCATCTCATTTCCCCCCTAGGGTCACCCGGGACTCCCCCCTTGTGTAGTATTTCTCCTTCACTAAAGCGAGGGGAGGGTTTATATAAGGTGACAGTGGGTAGACTCTCCTATAGTTCTCTCCATATTGTGGATTGGATCCGGATTTTCCAAAACTAAAATTTGTGCAATAACATTTTGGCATCATTGTTGGGGAGGATTTTGAATTTTCTTTCTTTCCCTAACAACAATTTGGAAAACTATCTAAAAGTCTTTCCTAGGTTTTCTGGCGACTCTACTTGAGTAAAGTTCATTTTCCTTCCTTGATCAGATTTTCAACTCATCTGGAGACTCCACCATGAGACAAACCTAAGGGAAGTATTACCCTATACCTCCACCTATACCTAAACGCCGTAAAAATATGACAAAACCTCCTAAGCCTTTACCCTCTCCTAATTCTCCAGGGCCTTCAACCTCATCCATACCTTGTTCACCAAACACTCCCTTAAATCAATGGATTAAAGGAACTTACAAACCCCTAGATGTGACTAATATCGCTAGGTCACCTCACCAAATCCCAAAGGGTTTAAAAGAGTGGCTTCTAAACTTTTCAGGAGAAGACGCAACTCTAGTCAAGGATCACCTAAAAACCTTTCTTAGGGCCCTTGAAACTTATGACCAATATGAGGATGTTCGGATGAGGATTTTCTCCTACATTCTTGTTGGGAAGGCCCAAGATTGGTATGACAATATCTCAATAGGTATAATCACAAACCATGA
Organism: Picea mariana; assembly: GCA_032191745.1. NCBI lineage: Eukaryota > Viridiplantae > Streptophyta > Pinopsida > Pinales > Pinaceae > Picea > Picea mariana. The sequence goes on from JASDQU010750315.1 coordinate 36,574, forward strand.
TACCTTTTGAGATAATTTCATCAAAATATTTTCCAAAAGGAAAGATTTCATATCACTTCACAATGAAATCCATGATTGCAAGTGGAAGCTAGGGGAAATTATATGTGATTTTAATGATCGATTCAACACCCTTGTGAATATTTTTCCCCAAGATTTCGAGCCCATTCAACACATTGTCCTCAAGACTTACATGTCAACCATAAAGGACCCATGTGATTTCCTAGTAGTAAAAAATCACCCTTCTTCCTTGACCGAAGCACAATAAAGGGCACGTGAAATTGAGGAGAACTTAGCTTCCTCGTTTGATCCGGATTATTTTCGGCACGAAATGAGAGCGGAGATACAATAAAGAAATGAAAAGATATATCACAGATATCCAATAATATAACATAAATGTATCATAGATTCAACCATAAACACAAAGATACAGTAATACACGATTTCTATTAATGAAAGAAATGTACAAAGACTATAAAAATACAGAGTTAAAGACTCGCTAGAGCCTAGAATGGTGGCAACTTATCTCTGAGAAGAGATGTGACGGCTACTCGCATTCGCATCATGATTATGACAATGAGGCTCTGAAGGAATTTTTACAATAAACCGGAATTCAAAAAACCCTAGACATCCAAAAACCTAACCCTAGGAGATGAAGCGCCAAAAGTCATGTCGGCCCCCTTTGGGTAAGTTAGTACATCAACTTCCCGTGGTCGTAACTTTTGGATACGATCTCTATTTTAGGCATATGATGGCCCATTGGAAAGGTATTTTCAAGGAGATTAATTTTGGGGGCTCAACCATGCCTTCAGATATCATTGAGAAGATCTATTTTGAAAAAACTTCATTTAGGCCCTCAAAATAGCCTCGAAAGTTAAAACTGCTAAAAATAGTAAATTGCCAAAATTCCCAGAAAACTGTTTTGAGCCAGTTGGAAAAGGTGGGTGGCCACCGATATCCACCTAGATCAATCCTCCCTCCTTAGGAAGAAATGGTCTCCATTTCGTTGATTTCCCGGGGGAGAGGGAAAAGTGTTTGTTGAATCTACATCTTGGTGAGCTGCTTGCCTTGTTGGAGACGTCACGCTGCTCAGTTTGTGGAAGTCTGTCATGAACCTGTTGAGGATAAGGATGTTCAACAAGTTGATCTACATGAGAGGATGGTGTGCAGAAGGAATCTTTATGCTTTGTTGCAACCTTTTCGACCTTCTTTTGTTGGATATAAGGTGCTTGGGGAGAGGTTGTAGTTGTTGCATTGTCCTTTTGTTCCCCTTTTGAACAGATTGTGAAGAAGCTGAATTTTGCAGTATGAGATACTACCTTGTAGCACTGTTTAGGTGGAACAATAGTCAGAACTACCTATGGTATTCTGTAGAGATGACCCCCCAAAGTAACAATGACACTATGGGGTCGAGACTCATAAATAACATGGTGCTTCCACATATATGGTTGGCCCAAGAGAACATCACATACATCCAATGGGGAAACATCAAATAATACCTCATCCTTGAAGGACTGGATTTCATATGACAATCGACATTTTTTCCTGACACGGATATCTCGTGTTGGCAAATATTGAACAAGCAACGAATGTGTATTGATGGTTGTTGTCATTGATGGCAAAAACGGAGCTGGTAGGATAAGAAGGATAAAACCCTTTAAGGATTCGAGGAGAATAAGCTCAGGAGGCATAGCGCTCTTTTACGGGCAAGGAGCACAGGAAAGAGACTGAGAGCCGTCGGATCTCACTCGG
>JASDQU010750316.1:57200-67838 GCA_032191745.1 Picea mariana
TGTTTTCATGAGTGATTTCATCCAAAAAGTTTGGTTTGTTGGAAGAAAGGCTTATGCAAGATGCCATTGGGAGAACATAGAAGGGACTACACCATATCAAGAGTAAAAAGAAGTCATGGATAATTAAGTTGAACCTATCAAAATACTATGACAAAACAATTTGGTTGAAGTTGAGACTAATTTTTATTCATGTAGGGTTTAATCTCTCTGTTGTTAAGCTTGATATGGAAAGTGTATGCAAAGTGGAGGGTTTAATCTCATGAATCTAGTAATGACAAGTGTATGCATTTTGATAAGCTTTCTCAACTTCATCAAATATCTTGCAACACCTTTATGGAAACAATATTCTATGAATTTGAATTTTCAATGAAGAAAAGTGTGTCATACAATATGAAATGTCTACTTGAATCAATGAAAAGGAAAACAAAGTTCAAAATAGTTAATTACTTAATAAATAATAAACTATTTATGTGGAACTGTAAAGTGCAACTAATAACGACAGTAGCATTTTCTCAATTATGAAGTACTATTAAATTGGTAATGCATATCTGAAATTACCATTTAATTACCACTTCACAAGTGTAAATAAAATCTATATGAAATTGTTAGACGGGATCTATTGGTACAGGTCTAGCATGGATTAAAGCTTCTTCTTTCTTCCTTCTTTTGACATGGGTGTTTTTATTCATTATTATGTATTGTTCGAACGTAAATATTAGGGAGATATATAGGTCCTTTAAGTATGGAAATCTTGATTGTAATGGAGGTTAAATATTAATGTTCAATGTTAGGAATGTTTATCATAACCTTTGGTAATGACATCCCTTGTGATTTATGTATTGTTAGCACCCATGACAATTAAAGTGGACCCTATGTACCACCACACCCCCCAACCCAACCCCTTATTTTTATAGGTGTAATTGTCACATAAGTTGGAATATTGAAATCCCATGGAGGAGCAATGTATTGGTTGAAGTCGATAACAAAAAATGTTGGCATTTTGTGGGGGCTTATAGTATGTGTTGTAGGAGATGGAAATAACTTAACCAAGAGATCCATTAACATAAAGTATAGTTGTGACCCATAAATCGAATGTTTACATCACTTATTGAATGATGCATCGTAATACTTTGAACTCCATTTGTTCATCTTGATTATTATTGAAAATTTCATTTTAATATGCTCTACATTGTTGTGTGTGATTGGTGTGTTTAACAATTTCAATGTTTATTAATTATGAAATGTGACAAAAATTGTTGGTTGAAAATAAATGCATTGAAGTTTGGAATTTGTAATGCTTCTCTTAAGATAGGAAATAATTTTCCGTAGACATGATAAGGTTCCCATCCTCCAATATAAGCTCTTTATTTTTTATATTTTGAACCATGTCCCTTAAAGTGGCTTGGTCCAAGTTACTCTCTTGTTGCTAGAAGATATTTTCCTATGTGACAACTATGTTAAATCTTCGGCAAGGGATATTTATGTGAGATTTTCTTGCATACATTAGAATGTCCTTCACAGATAACAATTGGCCTAGGTCTTTTACAAGTATAATATAGCAGTTCCCCAATTGGAAGATTCTCTGTTGAGTGGATGCTTCAGAAAAACACTCATCAATGTCACTAAAAAATTTTGGGCCAGTGAATCTCATCTCATCAATGAGAATGTGTTGGATATGCTTAAGTTCTTCTAGGAGGCTTGCCAGTGATTTCCCTTCTAAAGGATTGAATTTTTTTTATAGGAATTTGAAGTATGGCATGTATGGTTGATGCATGTATGGGTGATGCATGTATGTTGAATGATGCAACGTCAGTTGTTGAAAGAAATATGAATATAGGTTTCATATGTTTTTTGGTTGCTCAAAGTTATTTTTATATGTGTTTAAGACGAACCATTTTTTTTTGCATGTGTTTTGTTTTTCTTTTTTCTTTTTTCTTTTTTTTCTTTTTAAATTCCCCATAATATTTAGGGTTTTTTTTTCTTTTTTAAGGGAAGGTTTTCTTTTTTTTAGGGAAGGGTTTCTTTTTTTTAAGGGAGGGTTTGTTTGTTTTTTTTCATTTTTCAATATATGTTTTTTTTTTTCTCTAATGGTTTTATTTTATTATTTATTTATTTTAGAAAGGTAATAGATGATTAGGGGCAAATGGGGGTTTATATTATATTTATGTTTTCTTCTTCTAAATTAACACTAAAGGAGTGGACATTTTGAGGTTTGTTTTATGTTTTGTTTAAAACAGTATCATTTTTTAATGTCATGGTTTCAGAAATGTTGCAACTTTAAGCCGATAAAAAGGGAGTGTTACTAGTAGCATCACTATTCAATTCAGAGGCTAATTTTACAATTTATCTTGTAATGGAACTAGTTTTTATGGCCACAATTCCAAAAAATTTGTAAACTTAAGTATGAGAAAAAAGAGGTGCCACTAATCTAGAACCACTTTTTTATTTAGTGGTTGATTTTAAAGTTTTTCTTACAACGGTACTGGTTGTTGAGGCCATGATTTCAAACAAGTTGTAACTTTGACCTTGGACAAAAACAAATGTGCTACCAGTAGCACCATTGTTTGATTCAGGGGTTGATTTTGGTGTTTTTAATGCAAAAATATGTTTTTTTAGGGCTAGAGTTCTAATTTTGAGGTCTAAAGGTATATGTGTTAATTTGCATTCATGGTGACATATTTCTATCAAATATTTAATACTAACTCAACCATGACTGCAGATTCCTTCTAGACAATCTGGTTATTCATTCCCTAAAAGAGACTTCACAGTATGAGGTTTCTCATGTTTGATTGTTTGTTGTTACAAGTGGCAAATGGTTTTGGAAACATCCCACTTCTTGGGATCCTAACCAGTGATCAACCTTGTCATTGGGTTACATATTTTGATTGTCTAAACAACTTGTTAATAAAGACTCTTTATGGGCATATATGATGCTTCTCAGTGTATTTTATCATTATTCATTTTCTTCTTTTCTTTAGTTGTAAAATATTTTCTTTCGATAATTGTTTTACTTCAATTGTTCTATATAAAGCTTGCCTTAATTTTTCAACTTGCTTCCTTATTCTCTTGATTTGTGATAGAGGAACAGAATGAAAATATCTCAGAGGAAGTATCCATGGAGAAGCTAATGACAAACCTCTCCTCCTTCAAGAAAGACAAAATTCCATGTCCTAAGTGATGGAATATTGAGTTCTTAAGAAAGACAAAAGTCCATGTCCTAATTGATGGACTATTGAGTTCTTAATTGGTTTCTATGAGTTGCATGGGAAGGATTTTCTAAGGGTGATTGAAGAAAAGAAGGGTTATAGTCGAATGCCTAGGTGTTTTAACTCAACATTCATATCATTGATCCCAAAGAAAGAAAAAAATAGACTCATTTAATGATTTTAGACCAATCTCAATTGGTAATTGTATTTACAAAAGCATAGCAAAAGTGTTCACTGTAATATTTAAATGTGTGTTTTCATGAGTGATTTCATCCAAAAAGTTTGGTTGTTGGAAGAAAGGCTTATGCAAGAATCCATTTGGAGAACATAGGAGGGACTACACCATATCAAGAGTAAAAAGAAGTCATGGACAATAATTAAGTTGAACCTATCAAAAGACTATGACATAAAAATTTGGTTGAACTTGAGACTAATTTTGATTCATGTAGGGTTTAATCTCTCTGTTGTTAAGCTTGATATGGAAAGTGTATGCAAAGTGGAGGGTTTAATCTCATGAATCTAGTAATGACAAGTGTATGCATCTTGAAAAGCTTTCCCAACTTCACAAAATATCTTGCAATACCTTTATGGAAACAATATTCTATGAATTTGAATTTTCAATGAAGAAAAGTGGGTCATACAATATGAAATGTCTACTTGAATCAATGAAAAGGAAAACAATGTTCAAAATAGTTAATTACTTAATAAATAAGAAACTATTTATGTGTAACTGTAAAGTGCAACTAATAACGAGAGTAGCAGTTTCTCAATTATGAAGTACTATTAAATTGGTAATGCATATCTGAAATTAGCATTTAATTACCACTTCACAAGTGTAAATAAAATCTAAGAAACTATTTATGTGGAACTGTAAAGTGCAACTAATAACGACAGTAGCATTTTCTCAATTATGAAGTACTGTTAAATTAGTAATGCATATCTGAAATTACCATTTAATTACCACTTCACAAGTGTAAATAAAATCTATATGAAATTGTTAGACGAGATGTATTGGTACAGGTCTAGCATGGATTAAAGCTTCTTCTTTCTTCCTTCTTTTAACATGGGTGTTTTTATTCATTATTATGTATCGTTCGAAAGTAAATATTAGGGAGATATATAGGTCCTTTAAGTATGGAAATCTTGATTATAATGAAGGTTAAATATTAATGTCCAATGTTAGGAATGTGTATCATAACCTTTGGTAATGGCATTCCTTGTGATTTATTTATTGTTAGCACCCATGACAATTAAAGTGGACCCTATGTACCACCACACCCCCCACCCCCAACCCCTTCTTTTAATATGTGCAATTGTCACATAAGTTGGAATATTTGAATCCCATGGAGGACCAATGTATTGGTTGAAGTTGACAACAAAAAATGTTGGCATTATGTGGGGCCTTATAGTATGTGTTATAGGAGATGGAAATAACTTAACCAAGAGATCCATTAACAAGTATAGTTATGACCCATAAATCGAATGTTTACATCACTTATTTAATGATGCATTATAATACTTTGAACTCCATTTTTTCATCTTGATTATTATTAAAAAAATCATTTTAATGTGTTCTACATTGTTGTGTGTGATTGGTGCATTTAACAATTTCAATAGTTAGTAATTATGAAATGTGACAAAAATTGTTGGTTGAAAATAAATGCGTTGAATTTTGGAATGTGTAATTCTTCTCTTAAGATAGGAAACAATTGTCCCTAGACATGAGAAGGTTCCCATCCTCCAATATAAGCTCTTTATTTTTTATATTTTTGAAGCATGTCCCTTAAAGTGGCTTGGGCCAAGTTGCTCTCTTGTTGCTAGAAGATATTTTCCTATGTGAAAACTATGTTAAATCTTCGGCAAGGGATATTTATGTGAGATTTTCTTGCATACATTAGAATGTCCTTCACAGATAACAATTGGCCTAGGTCTTTTACAAGTATAATATAGCAGTTCCCCAATTGGAAGATTCTCTGTTGAGTGGATGCTTCAGAAAAACACTCATCAATGTCACTAAAAAATTTTGGGCCAGTGAATCTCATCTCATCAATGAGAATGTGTTGGATATGCTTAAGTTCTTCTAGGAGGCTTGCCAGTGATTTCCCTTCTAAAGGATTGAATTTTTTTTATAGGAATTTGAAGTATGGCATGTATGGTTGATGCATGTATGGGTGATGCATGTATGTTGAATGATGCAACGTCAGTTGTTGAAAGAAATATGAATATAGGTTTCATATGTTTTTTGGTTGCTCAAAGTTATTTTTAATACATGTTTAATACACCCAATTAAGTACGACTTTCCAATCGCAACAATACCTTGGATGGTCATTCTTTATGGAGGGGTGATTTTCTTTTTTTCACGTAAGGTAGGAAAATGTTGAGAGCTTTGATTTGGGTTGGGGACTATGAATTAGCTAAGGGGGATTGGTATAGCATGCTTGTGGAATTCAGTGGTATGATCCATCATTGCCTATGAATGTTATGATTTTATCTTACAAGTGTAAGCAGATAGATGTATCATTCCAATTATGGTTTTTTTCAAAGTCACACTAACCAATCATGCCAAAGTCACTTAGTTGAAAAATCCTAGGTTGAAAAAGTGCACTACTGAGAACTATAGTAAAGCTCTCAAGGAAAATGTGGCTTGGTGGAAGAATCGCAATAGAAACAATTGTATTTCATATTATTAAACCTATGTGGTATAAGTTTTTATTGATACATCATGTGAGTCATGATCAAGTGGTAAATCATGTGATAGGATAGATAACCCTTAGTTACTACTTTGTAGCAAAGGGTCATTAGATTCTAACATTAATATGGTAAAGGAGTTTGACCCCCTTAAATGCATATCAACAACAATGGGAAAACAACCGTAAGCTATTTATCAAGTTTTTATCATGTTGCAATATAGATTGTGTGTATATAGTGGAGCTTTGCATTTATATTGTCTTCAAGTTAAATGTACAAAGGCATATTTCTTAGCGCCTAAGAGGAAATATGTCATATGTATTTATCACAAATAAATACTTTCACACAGAAGTGGATGTTAGATGAGTATTAAAAAATCCCTAAATGTACATATTTGAATATATTAATAGCTAAAGGAAGCATTTTTTACAAGATGAGATGAGTGGAGTGGTAAGACTATTGTTTTGGAAATTAATTATTGTGGCAACAACTATATCTAGATCATTGTATATCTGGATCATTGTAGGTAAAGATGAATGTGAAGTGACCATAAGATGCAATAAAAGTTGTAAGAAAATGAAGCACCAAAAGAAAGTGTAATATTGGAAAGAGTGTTCATGAATTCAACTTGGAATTAATAATGCAAAAGCACCATGGCCAAAAAAAAATATTGAAGAACCTTCTAACACATCATACAGGTGTTTTACACAAACAACATTAAAACAAAATGTGAAAAAAAATGAAAGCGGAACATAAAAACAAGTGATTAAAATGCAAGAGGAAAAGCAAGATGAGATGAGTGCAGTGGTGAGACTACTTTTTGGAAATAATAATCATGGAAGCAATTATAAATAGATCAATATATTATATCTTGTCAACCTAAAATTAGTTGAATCTAATAAACATTGTAAATTATTCCATTATGAGTAAAATCAAAATGTATATACATTGAACAATGCGAATAGAATCACACTCTTTGGCATGCTCTCTCAAAAATAGATAAGAAATTCTTCGATGAGACCCTTAAGAGATGGGCATCCATTCCAAATAGACTTTGAAAACATCTTAAGTTAAATAATTTTAGCTTTAGGTACAATTAGAGATATATCTTTGACTAAAGCATAACATCAATTATTCTTGTATGAAAGATAAAAGGAAAAACAACCTTGACCTATATAGATCTAAGTGTCATTTCACTCAATAACTAACTATAAATAGAATTAGGGAATCTTCCTAAGTGTCATTTCACTCAATAACTAACTATAAATAGAATTAGGGAATCTTCTTAAGTGTCATTTTACTCAATAACTAACTATAAATAAAATTAGGGAATCTTCTTAAATGAGAAGCCAAAATCCATAGAAACATAAAACAACAGTTTTAATTTTACATGCACACCAAAATCAAAGCATACCATTGATAGTGAGTGCATGAAATGATAAGTTGAAGTTGAGGGGCACTAGAAAAAATTTTACTATTTTAAACTTCCTACCTGCACCTACCATGGTTTTGATCTAATGATTTCCAAGGTGGGGTAAATTACTTTAAACATCTTATATTTCACATTTATTGGTTCTCCGGGGATTGCATAGAAACATGCTATTATGTTCAACATGGATTTGGATGGCAATGCATTCTTTCTTTTCACGGAGGTTTTTTTTATAGTGTAGTTGAACAACATGTGTAACATGACACATGCAATTGTGACACTAATAAAATAAAATGGAAAAATATCAATGAATCACATGTGACATGTTTGGTCATTTATTAAGGTTCAATTTCCTTGGTGAAATATATAACATACTAACAATTGCATGCATGGTTAGTATTTGCATACATAATGAGGCATACCATAATAAAAAAAATTAACAAAAAAAAATTATCCTACAATCATAAAGTATTTTTAAATTTGTTTCACTTAATTGATGTGTCTTAATTGCATCAACACACATCACAAAGGAATTTATTTTGGGTTCTAGTATATAGAGCCCATGCTAAAAATGTTAAGTTTTAATCAAAACAATGTGGAGCTTATGATACCCTTAAAACCACTAGATATATTATCAAGATAAATAAAAAAATGTGTAAAAAGGATAGTAGACTAGACAATGGTACACTTCTTTTGTCTCAAAACCTTGCCTTGCTATGAGCTAGGAAGAAAGAAATTGGATGTGCACTATTTGGGTTTCTTGGTTGTTTCATTGAGAAATACACCCAAAATGCACTAGGACACAAGACTGTAAATGTTGTTTAAGGTATGAATTTTATCTCCGTGATGATATATTTGATAGTTTTTCCCCAAAATGGGGACATTCTTTGTTGGATAATTAAAGGATTAGGTAGATCAAAGAGATTTCCAAGAAAGAGGTGGTCTCTAAAGACACAGTTATAGCACTTAAGCACAATTGAGTATGGCTCAACATACATATCAATGTAAGAAACTAAAATACTTCCATACACAACATTTGCATATCATTCACTTCTCGATCGAACCATAAGACCATATTTTTATATCACCAACATGTACCCAAATCCCTTGAAGTGGGGAAGATGAGGTCCACATAGATTAGTGAGGGCGCATAAAATACTCCTTAATTTTTTTCTGGTTCTACACACCATTCAACTACTTTATTCTAACTATATGAAAAATTCAATGCATAGTCAACCATTCAGTGGTTCCCTTATTCATCCATTTAGTGAACTACTCTATCAACTCTCCTAGTCGACTCATTGTCTCTAAAATATCTAGAGGTGTGATAAATATACATAGCATATTGTTCTAACACCCCTCCCCCCCCATCAGCACAAAGCTCTAGAGATTCAAGAGGTAAAACTACTTTTTTACACCCCCCCCAGAATTGCAACTTCCTAAAGCCCAAGTATAGCCCGAAGTTTCACAAACTTAGCTTTTGAGAGAGGATTCATAAATATATCAATGACTTAGTCAATTTTCCTACAATAAACAAGATGCACAACATTTTCTTGTACTAACTACATCAAATAATGAGCATAAATCTCCACATGCTTCATTTTTTTGTGTGCAACATGATTCTTTGAAATAGTCATGATATACCATAATTAATGTGTTAACGGGAAAACCAAGTTTTCCCATGAGATGTCAAATCTGTACTTCCTCCATAACTGCACCACAATATTTTTCTTTTGTCGTCATAAGAGAGACCACCTTATGATTTTACAAGACCAAGCAATGGGTCTAGAGCAAATCCAAAACACATAGCCAGATGTAGACATCTTATCATCACTGTCTCTAGTTCAATCCAAGCTATTGTAATTGACTAACTAGTTTTCTTTGTTGCTACAATACTTTATACCAAGTCGGTAAGTTCCCTTGATATAACAAACAAATCTCTTTGCGATTTTACAATGATTTTCTCACAATTCCTACATAAATTGAGAAACCACACTGACAAAAAAGGAAATATTAGTTCGAGTGTGAATTAAATAGATAAGGCTATGAACAAGCTATTGATAGAGTGTGGCATCAAATTTTGGAAAATCATATTCCTTGGTTAGCTTCATTCCCACTTATAAGGTGTAGCACCATGTTTACAGTGTCCTATTTTAAACTTATATAAGAGATTTTACACATATTTAAAAGACTCAATAGGATTCAACCTCAACTTTAAAAGAACCAAGAGGATTCAAGATTATGATCTCAACCATAAGGATAAATAGTGTTGGAGGGAAATAAAGAAAACTATTTTTTCTCATATTTTCAATTTATCTCACGATGGCTCTATTAAAAGTATCCAAAACTAATGTTTCTCATGTTTTCAATTTATCTCTCGATGGTTATATTAAAAGTACCCAATGAGTACCTACAATTTATACTTTTAGTAAACTATAAGGGGATAAATTGAAAATGAAAGGGGAAAAATTAGTTTTCTTTCTTGCCCTTCAAAATTAATCTTTTATTTTATTACTTTAACTCTTATTTTATTATTTTCCTTAGGAGGCCCATTTTAGACCTAAAATTTCCCTAATGGTGCTCAAAAAGAAACGCAAGAGACTAATTTTAGTCACATCAGTGTTAATTGTTTCTTTAAACCCAAAATTAAAGGATTTCTCCAATTGACACACAAGACTGTAACCATTCTCAAAACCAAGGGGTTTCTCCATATAAAACTCTTCAATGAGATCAACATGTAGAAATGCAATTTTGACATCCATCTTATTACCTCCCATCCAAAGTGAGAAGCAAGTGAAAGAATCAGTCGAACAGAGATCATATTTACAATGAAGGAAAAGGTCTCAATGTAGTCAACGCCTTATTGCTAAGAAAATCCTTTTGCTACCAAACTATCCTTATGTATTTTGACAATGCCTTCAAAGGTGAATTTGATCTTATAAACCAATCGAAATTTCACTACATTATTTCCTTACAATAAAGGAACTAAATCCCAAATACTCATTACCCACAACATTCTCCCATTCAAGTCAAACATATTCATCTGCATATATATCAAGATCACATGTCTCTAGCACATGTGTCATTAGAGAAACAATACCATGATAGTTCTAACTTCTATTTTTCCCTGGACCATTGATATATCCTGCATTATCTTCAATAGCTTCAATTTTCTTGGTCACCCATCTAAGAATACAAACCCACTTTGTTGAAGGAGTTCATTCACCAAGATCGTCATTTTTAGGTTGAATAGGGGTCCCAAATATTGTGGTTGATTCTAGTATGGAAATTCAACTATGGATTGATTTAGGAAAA
>JASDQU010750318.1:10215-23624 GCA_032191745.1 Picea mariana
TTTAATGAACAACTTAATTGTTACTTTGTTAACAAGACCATTACTTATAGGAATCCACAAACCATCTAGTTTAATGAACAAACCCACCTCAAAGGAAAAAGATCACTAGAAAGAGGTTTTGGACCATTGTTTTGCCACCATCACCCAAGGTGGACCACCTTACATCATCATAATTTTTACATGATGCTAAGCATACTTATGAGCATTAATGCATTAATTAGGAGACTTTTTCAATTCTCTCATGTGAATAAGAGATTTTAAAAGGAAAGTTATATGTAGATCAAGGGTACATTTTATTGATTCACATCCACAATATCTATTTTATAGTTTCATTTAAAAAGGTCAATATGTTTAATACTAATACATTTTGGAGTAGTTTTATGACTTCTAAAATAAATCTTTATTTGTTATTTGTTATTTGTTTTTTTCTTTTTAAAGTAAGTTAATAATTGACAAATTCAATCTTTTTAACTAATTCTTTTTTGTTTCTTCCATAAGGTGAAGTGTCAATTTGATTTGTTTATTTTTTCCAAATTTTAGTGAATTGGGTCATCTTGAAATGAGCTAAAATCTCCAAAATCAAATTTTCCTGGTCAAAGTTCCCATCAATTAGATGGAACTATAATTTATGTCAAAATTTCTACTGAATTTGGGATCATTTTCCATCTAAAAAATTGAGTTTGTCCACTTGCTACCTTACTCATTTATTTGTGCTTTTAAATTTAAGTATCTTGTATTTCAACACCACCTTGAAATAAAAAAGAGAGAAGATAATAAAAGCATTTATTACCTATGCACACAAGTCAAAACAACAAAAACTTTCCACCCCATATGTAAATGTAGGAGCAAGACCAAAAAATCCATTTAACATCTGAGAATGGTTAGCAGGTTCCTAGCATAACTTTGAAAGAAATCCAAACACTCATGGCAATGCTATTTCACTTGGAATGTTCTTTGGTTTTCTTTTACATTGAAGAATTTTGTAGAAGATAATTTCAAATTGTTATCCTATGGATCACTATTGAATGTGCAATGCATGATAATTTTTTGGTCAAAAGTTTAGCATCGAAAAATATTTCAAAAATCCAAATGATGACATACATTTTACTTGTTTATGATTATCTTTCACTCAAGTTTTAAGTAGTTATGTTTTATATTTATTTTTAGTAACTGCATTGATGATAATGATGATTACCATCTCTTTAGAAGCAACAAAGTCTATATTTTATATCATTTCTTTTAAGACCAAAAACTTGGTCTAAAACAACAAAGTCTATATTTTATGTCTTTTTTTAACAAAGTCTATATTTTATGTCATTTTTTTTTAAGAGTAACAACTTGGTCTATGTTTTATATTTAGTGACTATATTGATGATGATTTTGATATTTATCATTCTTTATGAGCATAAAGGTTTATAAGACAAATAAAGAGTTTTAGACTAAATATTTTTCAAAAAAACATTTCTACAATTGAACACGGTTTTGAATAAGTTGGAGTCAGAAATTATCAAGCTAATTATAGTTTTTTGTAAGCCAAGAAGTCTTGAAAAGTAATTAAGTGATGAAACTAGTTAAAATTATATATTATATTATTAAGGGTATGGCATGTTAAAAGGAAATGTTGTTCATTATCAATCTCATTTGTATCATTAGTCCACTAACATGTTTCACTGTGGATGTCACGGGTATTGGTCATGATTTTAGCAATATTCATTTTATTCTATAATTTTTTTTTCCAAAAATGACTCTTGCAGGATATCCCATATTCCCCAAAATATCCAAATGGAGGGCAACTCAATCACCAACAACAACAATGTTTAGCAACCTTGAGGGATTTGACCAGATTTAAACCTATGACCTATGGCCTCCCTGTCAACAACAATGTGTTTTTGTTCTTTAAACTTATAATGTTGGAGAATAGTTTTGATTAACCAAATTAAGATTGATGAAATCCTTTTAGTATTTCAACTTACTTTTGTTAATGATTGCATTATCATTCCACATCTTATATTTAATTTTTTTTCCAAGTGAAATATCATGGAGAAACCCTAGGGATGCTTCCTTGCATCTATGAATGGCATCCCTAGTAAACTCATTAACATAGATTAGTGTGCCTCACCCATGGGGATTCAAGCTAGGTACCTACCAATACGAAACTAGTTAAAAGTCAAGCAATGTTGGCGAGAACTAACCCCTTGGGATCTTATATTTAAACCTTATAGGGATGTAAGATCTAATATTATTGACATTATTAATTTGATTGTCTTATTTTATGTTTCAACAGTTAAATCGAGCCTCATAATCTCTAGCCCAACCTCTTTTGACCCCGTGGTGGCTATTGCTCAGACTATAAGCAAAACATGGAGCCTACACTTGCTCAACTTGAACAATTTATGACAAAGAGATAAAAATTGCACCCATCATGAAAGGGGAACAACTAAGAAAATAATAGAAAACATGTTGCAAATGAGGAGAAATTGCATAAATTGTAAACTATCAATGAGGATTTCAGAGTATTTTCAGCCACTAAAGAATGAATAATGTGTGAGGAAGGAGAAACTTAATGCATTAACTCCTCAACATTGGAAAATGTATGAAATTGACATGGGATGACATTGATTGATACAAAGTTAGTGTGATACATTCCAGGAAGACATTATTCAATACTCTATCAGTGAATGTGCACCTACAACCCATTTCTTTGTAAGAGTATTAATTATCAAACGATTAGTTGTTAGCAGTAGATAGTTTTTATAAGAGGTGGACATTGTCAATTTTGATTAGGACCATCACACCATATCTATAATATAAATAATCAAGCAAAGAAGACTTATTGATAATCATGGTATTATCTGCATGAGTTTGCTTGCCTATTCTTCTTCCTCTTAGTAAAACTGATATCAACTATCAATTCACATTGGAGCATCCAAAAAACAAAGCCGTTGCAAGTTATGACTCCAATTATTGATTCTACCACCATAGGTTTTAAGCCTATATTCATGTTAGGTATTACACACCCTTCTTCAATGTCAAACACTCTAAGGCAAGAGTACACATTTGAAGAATACAAAATGAAAGATCCACTCTCCGAGGACAAGTAACAAATTCACAAAATCATGAATAACTTCACATCACACTAGCTATCTAGCATGACCAATATCTCCATAAATTTACAATATGCACAACCAATACTATCCCCAAGGGATAATGTTGGAAGCTCCCTCCCATCTATAACAATCACTAAAACTGAGCAAGGTTGTTATTCCTATAAACCCTTGAGTCACAACTCAACCAAAGTAGATAATAATCATCAATCTATCATGGAATGAATCAGGCCATCCTAGGGCTCCAAAAATCAACAAACAATCAAATGGTTAAACACACCTATCATAGGAATCAATCCACTCCAAACACTAGCATCCATTAGAACAAATCAACCACCTATCATAGATCCTCTTGGGTATAACACCCACTGAAATATAGATCACATACCAGCCATCAATGAAGTAGATATTCCATCTATCAGAAGTGAAAATACACCTGCATGTACTAGAACAAATAAGCCACCTATCACAAGTCTTGACTTCTAATCCATGTACTTGTGTGATGCAACATGGAAAGGTTTTGTAAACCTTAAGGAAGAAGTCAAGAGTCCATGACAATTTAACTAGTTTAAGACAATGTTATGTCATTTTGCATTCATTGCAGACCCATCCGAGTCATGTTAGTTCATTACCACCACATTTAATTCATTAAGACCAAATTATCAACTATGATAATCCAAATTTCATCAATATCATAAACATCATATGTGTCAATCTCATGATCATTTCTAAATTTAAGCATGCAACATGATTGATCTGGATTTGTACAGACCAATACATCATGATCTATGCATTTCATTGAAGCTCCCTCTAGTGTGCCACTTCACTAATTTTTGCTATTATGGGAGCATAAAGATCAATGAAACAAAGGCCATTAATCTTAGTTGGAAGCATTTTTTCTTTAAGGAAGAGAATTTAATACCTCTTTAACCAATAACTTGGGGTTAACATGGATCTATTCTAGTACTAATTCTACTTCATGGCCTACTTGCACATACTCTTATGATTTTACCAATTCTTGGATGATCTTTTCCTAAATTGTAGAGTTATCAGTGAGGTGACAATGAAGATTGTCAGTTGCACTATGGTTTAGCAATGATAGTTAGTCAGCGAGGAGGAGTTTACCTCAACTAGTCAATGGGAGTTCACTTTCCCCTTTTAAAGATTGCTCAATTATGGATTATATTTTCCTAAATTCTAGAGTTAAAGTGAGGTGACAATGAATATTGTTTATTGCACTGTGGTTCACCGTTGATAGTAAGTCAATGAAGCGTTTACCTTAACTAATCAATGGGAGTTTGCTTTCCTCTTCTAAACATTGATCAATTTAATCGATGTAGACGCCAAAAAAGGCGAGAGAAAAATGACACATTTACTTAACACCAATATTACAATTAAATTCAATAAACCACTCATTATTACATTTCATCTTAGCAATAACATTTTTTATAGAGCCTAATCACAAAACTATGGGGTTGGGGGGGAAACAATTTCTTTGAGTGTTTTCCATAGCTTAGCTCTAGGCATAGCATCAACAACTTCTCTAACATCAATAAAACAACATAGAAGATCTTTTTTTTTGTCTCTACAATGCTCTACAATAACTGTAAGGGTGGCAAGGTGATTGATTGTAGCATGCTAATCCCTAAAACTTGCTTGCCCTTTGGCCCCTTTAGTATTGTCCTCAAGCCATCTATTATTTTCTTTTCAAGATTCCAGCCAAATATTTTTTCTAAAATGGGGTTAATCATGATAGATCAATAATTGGATGAACCACCTTGGTTTTCAGATTCAAAAATAGGGACATTTAAACTTTCAATTCATTTTTTAGGTAAGCTTTGTTTGACAACTTAGTTGAAAAGATGTTCAATATGAGGCACCAAGATCATACTCCCAAGTTTTAAGATACTGGCTTGGTATTCGTCAATATCTCTAGCTTTGTCATTAGTGAGACACTTCATCCCATATTTTATATCCTCATTTGAGAAAATCTTGATACAAATAATGAGTGGCTTGGATGTCCTTAGAGTCTCAAAGGGAAAGTTGAGGGGAAATCGAGCTCTCATGAGAGGAATATCACTACCCTATTTGACTAATGAGTCAAGAGGGGAAAGTTGAGGGGGAATTGAGCTCTCATGTGAGGAATATCACTACCCTATTTGACTAACGAGTCATGAGGGGGGATTGAGTTCTCATGAGAGAAATATCACTACCCTATTTGACTAGTGAGTCAAGCCCCCATGAAGAATTTTTATGTCTTTTAGGTAAGTGAACTTTTTTGTGGGCTCAAGAAATACGAAAATGATTCTAGGGATTCTCATGTAAAGCAACTCATTTAGATCATGTCAAGAGGTCAAAACCCGACGGAATACAATGGAAGGGTGTCCACAACAAAGTAATGAGGTTAGAATTAAAAGAATTTTATGACTCACTTTCACTAATTATGTGAATTATAATAAAATTAAGTTAATAAGTGGACAAACTTTTGGAGTAAGTTAATAAGTAGATAAAGTCAACCATTTTTTTGTGGAAATTCTTTTTCAAATGGTAGGAATGTTGGTGAAAGTTATAGTTTCACCCCATTGATGGGAACTTTGACCACAAAACTTTTCCCTTCATTCCAAAAAAATGAGTTATCAAGGGATTCATGAAAAAGATTGAGTTTGACCACTTATTAACTCATGATAAAATGACAAAGAAACACACTTTCTCCATCATTCGTTTCTAACATTTATCTATGAAGAAAGATAAACATTCTATATATATATATTTTTATTTTTTTTATCTTTGAAGGTTTGTGAAAATTTTGGATTTTTTGAAATTTTTATTTTTAAGATAGAAATGGATTCAGCACTTACCTTGTACAATCTAATTATGCAATATTAACATATGATGTTTGTAATTCATCAATTCAAAATGATTCTTACCTAACTTTATGTTAAAAATATTAGTTTTCCTCCTATTATTGTTAACAATTAAAAAAAACCAATTCATATTATATTTAAACTATAACCTCTTTTATTAAAATTCAATAAAATTTTATATCAATAAAATAATAAAATTAAATTGTTAGAATTATTTAGTTTTCCATCCTATTATTCTTAATCATTAAAAAAAACTCAATTCATACCATATTTAAATTATAATCTATTTTATTAAAATTTAATAAAATTTTATATCAATAAAATAATAAAATTAATTGTTAAAATTATATATGGTTAAAAAAACTCAATTCATATCATATAGGTTCAAATCCAGAAGGGGTAGGGTATGTATATCTTC
This sequence comes from Picea mariana, assembly GCA_032191745.1. NCBI lineage: Eukaryota > Viridiplantae > Streptophyta > Pinopsida > Pinales > Pinaceae > Picea > Picea mariana. The sequence continues at coordinate 16,602 of JASDQU010750318.1, forward strand.
TTAGACTTTATCAATCAAATTGCTGGGCGAAGGAGGGTCCCTTATCCCACAAACAAGGAAATCTCATACATCAATTTGGTGTGTTGACTTGACCGTAACTTTAAAAATAGATTATTATTATTATTATATTATAACCTCTTTTATTAAAATTTAATAAAATTTTATATCAATAAAATAAAAAAATTAAATTGTTAAAATTATGCATTTTCACTACGTATTGGACTCCTTTCAATTGATTGAGAAGGGTTTTGAATCATTTGACATCTAACCAAATTTCAAATAGTTTGGATTCGATATGGTTATCTAAATTACAGTATAGTTCCACACAAATTCCAACAGCTTTGACTAAGTTGACGGGGGTTGAAGATTGAGATATAGATCAAATGATTTGACCAGAGGGCGTGGGACCTACGACTCAGCTTTGGTGTGGATACAGATGGAATTTGATAGTCAAATTATGGACACAGATGGAATTTGACAGTTAAATTTTTTATTTTGTGGGGTTTAGTTCATCAAATATTTTGTGGGGTTTTACTTATCAAATAAAATTTAATTTTTTTTTTTTAAATAATAAGATAGTCAACATTTTTTAAGATTTTTTGTTTGATTGATATAATAATAATAATAATTTAATTTTAAAAGTATTTGATTGGTAAAGTTTACAGAGGTATATATACTTTACTTTTTCTGGATCTGAACTTGTGACTTTTTAAGAATGAAAAACATGTACCTAACCATTAGGTCCACTCAAGTTGTTCTTAACAATAAATGGATCAAATTCAAAGTGTTTTGTTTGTTGATACCAACCAAAACAATAAAAAATAAGGCGAGATAGTTCTAAGTTAACTGAGAGACAACTTCGACTTCTATTTTGAGGTCTTTTAATCTTATCCAAAAGTTTTAAAAATATTGAACATTTATATAAAAATTTGACCTATGTTTTTTTATTTTTTTGGGCAATTATCATGGGAATCTCAATCTAATTATCTAATTATTAGTGAAATGTCAATGTAACATTACTCATTTTTAAATGCATAAATCCATTCAACACCTTCAAAAATCCCCTAAAATCTAGAATATATAATCTCAACCATTAAAATATGTCATTCCAATTATCCTTTTAAATTTTTAATTAATTTTAATTAACATTATAAAAACATAAAAAGTTTAAACTATCTCTATTTATTTTGCAAAAATATGCATTTAAAACCCCATAAATAAAACCAACTAAACTAACAATATACAACATACTACACAGCATTGAATGCTACGAAAATAAACATATACATATGATGATATATACACAGTCGGATATATATATCTGGTGTATATACCGCATGCCCCAGCAAGGCTGTATATTGCTCGCCAACTAACTTACCCAATGATACGTCGTACGAAAAGCGTGTGGCACCATTGTCAAACCCTGTAGCACCATTGTCAAACCCTGTAGCGTTGAATTAAAGCACCTTCGAAGGAAGAGGTAAAGAATCAGAATCAATTAACCAATGTGAGCCACGACTCTGTTTCTTTGCATTGATTACAAACGCATCTGGGCCACGTTTGTTAAAGAATCCAAAGCAATTAAGGAAGCTGAGCCATTATTCTGTCCCTTTGCATTGATTACAAACCCATCTGGGCCAGGTAGTTCGTTACTGGTGCTCTTCACTCATCGAGACCAAATTTTCAACATTCAAGTCAATTATTATAATCTGAATTTCCTCGATATCACAAACATCCTATCTGTCTATCTCGTTGATCTTTTATGAGAGTGATCCGGATTTGGTCATACAAATAAGCCTTGATGATGTGTGCATTTCACTGAAGCTCCCTCTAGTGTGCTGTTTTCACTAAATTTTGCTACCAGGGAAGCAGAAAGATTAATGAAATGGATGCAATGAATCTTCACTGTGAAGCCAAATTTTAAAGTAGAGAATTTGATACCTCTTTGGCCAGTAGATCGGGGTTAACATAGATCTATCCTGGTACTAAATCTACTTCATATTCACTGTGAAACCATTTTTTTTTAAGAAGAGAGTTTGATACCTTTTTGGTCCATAGATAAAAGTTAACATCGATCTGTATATATTCGTACTAAATCTACTTCAAGGCCTACTTGAATGGGTTTACTGTGAGTTTACCAAGCCCTTGATAATCTTTTCTTAAATTGCAGAGTTATCAGTAAGATGACAATGGGGATTGTTGGTTGGATTATGGTCAGCAGTAATTCAGTGGAAGTTTACTTCAGCTAGCCTAGATTCCGTTCCAACTTTTTGGTACCTACACCTCTCTCATCTACTGGGAATCCCCAGAGTTTCCATCCTCCAACTAAAATTGGGTGATTTCTGTAAACAAATATAGATGACAATGGCGATTGCTTTTAAGCTTTCCTTCTGGTGGGCAGCTTGTTGGGTTGGATTACTTTTGCTCTGCTTTGGGCTGGAGAGCTTGGTAGCTGCAGGGGATGGTACGACTCTATTGTCATTTGCTAATCTACTGTAGTTTTGAAAAAATCTCTGAATTTTTTCCAAGGTTTTCTGGTTGTGGAGTTTTTCAAAATTTTCAGATTCAAGTGTATGTTTGTTTAGTTTTACTGATCTCTCAAGTTGATAATCCGCACTGATTTTTCTGCTGATTGCCAAAGTTGATGACCTTAGCTGATTCTCTTTGCCGATTTCCCAAATTGATAACCCTCTTCCACTGATTTTTTTTGCAAATGTGAAGTCTTGCAACACGACTTTGTAGAACTAATAAGCTTTGCAACTTCGAATTGCATATTAAAACCCGAATAAAGATGGATCTGTCCAAATGTTCATATTCAGTACACCAAATGTACTAGAGATTCAATGCACCATTACACACAAGCAAACACAAAGTGTTGATGAATCGCACTCACTTACATCGGCAGGGATTTAGTTGATGGTGCAGATAGCTAACGTTTGATGATATGAAAACCATGGCAGGACTGCTAAGCAACGGACACTTTGAGGTCGCCCCGGACCCCAATTTTCTCAATGCAACGGTGATTGTAGGGGAGACGGTGTTACCGGGCTGGAAAATCGAAGGAACCGTTCAGTACATAACGTCGGGCCAAGTCCGAGGCCCCATGGCGCCAGTGGTTCCGCAGGGTAGACATGCTGTAAAGCTGGGGAACGATGGGCAGATAAGTCAGGGCATCGAACTCGAGAGAGGGTCTGTTTACGCTCTCACCTTCGGCGCTACTCGGACTTGCTCTCAGCTGGAGACACTGAATGTATCCGTCCCGCCCACCAGCGGAATCATAGATTTGCAGACACGGTACAGCGGCCAAGGGTGGGATGCCTATGCCTGGGGATTCCGTGCGGAATCAAGGCAAGCCAAGCTTGTTTTCAGTAATCCAGGGATGGAAGAAGATCCCACTTGTGGTCCCGTGATCGATTCTGTGGCCATCAAGAAGATTCCAGCGCCGGCTGCTTCAAATGGTATGAATTCATGAATTTGATTTCTTTTTTCACTTAGATCAGCCCTGAAGGCACAATACCGACCTGGTTTGAATGCAGGGAAATAGGGGATTGTGGGCCTCAAGGGTTTAAATAACTCTGTTTTTTCAGTTTAAATATCTCTGTTTTTTCAGTACCCTATGCTTCAACCGTATAAAATAAAGGAAATTGTTTTTATTTAACAAAGCAGACCCGTAGTCAGGTAGGCTGTGGTCCAGCCGGAGTGAGAGTTTATCACAATTAGGGCTTAGGGTTTAGAATTTGCTACAACTACTTGGTTCAAGTTTGCACACTTTTTTATAGTTCTACTCGAGAGTACCAGACCAAAAATAGGTAGATTATGTTAAAAAAACTGTAATCTAGAGGAAAAAACAAATTTAGATTTGAAATTCTCTCTCCAGAGCTATACGAGGCTATCAAAATCTTCTGGTATTTCTGTTATCTTAAAACTGTCTTCTATACTCTTTAAGTTAGTTGTCTGTGTGTTTAGCAAACAAGTTTAATATGGGAGAGGATGAATATTGTCAGGTCGAGGTGAAGATGTTCATCTGTTAAGCGGTGCTGAGAATAATAACCCCAGCTCAGCTGACCTTATTAAAATATTGCCAACTTATTTTCACTGATACAGTGGACAATATTTATCCCACCCATTTTGTAGAATAGGACACTGATATAGTTAGACAATATTTATCCTAGCCCATTTAGTAGAACAGGTGTTTATTGGGCTCTGGAGGGCGCTGTTAAACCACAGCTTAATTGACAAGATCAATGGATTTTCATATACAAAGATGTTGCAAAAGTTGAAGTTTCATATTTGAAATTCCAATATTTTATTGAGAAGCTATTTGTGTAAGTTTAAGAGACGTATTGAATTTTACACTTTTAAAATGCATATTAGATTTAGTAATGCCATATTCAATGCACCCAATATACTATCTGAGTTAGGTGCACTATTATACACAACAACACACAAGAAGAGTTGATGGATCCGTTTAAGTTTAAGTGAAATGTTGTCCTATGCCAACCCAAACCCAACCCCAAGCCCATGGGCTGGATACACAACAACACACAAGAAAAGTTGATGGATCCGTTTAAGTGAAATGTTGTCCTATGCCAACCCAAACCCAACCCCAAGCCCATGGGCTGGGAGGTATCAAATTTCATAGTGCCAATCTCAATGTTTTTGCTGCTGGATAGTATTCCACCTCTCAATGTTTTTACTGCAAGTTTTATTGAGTATTATAATCTATTTTGCTCACAAATCGTCTACTTCTCTATTGTTGCAAGTGAAGCACAAACATGACTTCCAAATATGGATATATTTTCTTCCATCTACCTGAATTGCTAGATGAGGCGACTTTAACCTGTTTCACATATTAAAAGTTTCTTGTAGAGAGAAATTGTGGAGATATTCTTGCTCTCCACATGTGATCTGGATAGAAAGATTCTCCTGCACCTTCTAATGGCCACTGATTCATTAATCAATTCAACTTTTTTAATTCATTATTTATGACCCAGTCCACCCGTGACCCGTGCATTGTACCATCCCTTCTGATTGTCAGTCACAGACTTGGTTTATCCTAATGCCGTTAGTTCTAAAACCTTAGTTGAACTGAGCTCTGTCTAACCTAGGTTTAATATGTAATTTAAAGGATATACATATTTTAAATTTTTTAGTTGAGATCTGTCTAACCTAGGTTTAATATGTAGTTGAAAGAATATAGATATTTAAATTTTTTTATTTTTTTTTTAACTCATATCCAACGCAAATTTAATCTCTATGCTTAAATCTAGGTCTAAGTCTGATATGTATCTTATAGGATATGCAACTTCTGACTTCACAACCTCTTGGTGTATATTAAACTCAGATTTAAATGAGTTTGCTTAAACCTACGTCTGACATCTAGCTTAGAGGATATGCAGCCTTTTTCTTCCCAACCTTATATTAAAACCCAGATTTACATGAGTTCCCTTAAACCCCAGTCTGATATCTAGCTTAGAGTATATGCAGCGTCTATATTCATAACCTCAAGTTAAATCCAGATTGAATGAGTGTACTTAAAGCTAGATCTGATATGTAGCTTAGAGGATATGCAACTTTTATCTTCACAACCTCCTGGTGCATATCTTACCCAGATTTAAATGAGTCTCCTTAAATCTTTAGTTCTGATATGTAGCCTTTATCTTCACAATTTTCAGTGCATATTAGACCCAGACTTACATTTGTTTATTTAAACTTAGGTTTAATATATAGATTAGAGGTTATGCAAATTGGGTTTATTAGCTCGATTGGTTGGGAGGAATGATCATTATCCTCTCTACCCAGGTTCAATTCCTGCAAGTGACATGTTGAGCTCTTAATGAATATATTACTGTAATGGCTTTGAGCCCTATCGTACTGTTGCATACTAAACCCGGATTGAAATTAGTGTACTTACCTTTTGGTGCATATACCCAGATTCAAATGAGTATCCTTAAATCTTTAGGACTGATATGTAGCCTTTATCTTCACTACTTTCAGGTGCATGTTAGATCCAGACGTAAATTTGTTTATTTGAACTTAGGTATGATATATAGATTAGAGGTTGCATATTGAACCCAGATTGAAATGAATGTACTTAAAGCGAGATCTGAGCTTAGAGTATATGCAACTTTTATCTGCGAAAACTCTGGGTGCATATCATACCTAGATTTAAATGAATCTCCTTAAATCTCTAGGTATATGTAGCCTTTATCTTCACAACTTTCAGGTGCATATTAGACCCAGACTTGAATTTGTTTATTTAAACTTAGGTATGATATATAGATTAGAGGTTGCATATTAAACCCAGATTGAAATGATGTGCTTAAAGCTAGATCTGTTATGTAGCTTGGAGGATATGCAACTTTTATCTTCGAAACCTCTGGGTGCATATCATGCCCAGATTTAAATGAATCTCCTTTAATCTTTAGGTCTGATATGTAGCCTTTATCTTCACAACTTTCAGGTGCATATTAGTCCCAGGCTTAAATTGTTTGTCTGATATATAGCTTGAGGATATGCAACCTCTAACTTCACAACCTCTGGACATATATTAAACCCGATTTAAATGAGTCTTTTTGAATCTAAAGTTTGATAAGTAATTTAAAAGATAACATCTGATATCACAACCTTTGGAGTCCTTTGGACGCACATTAAACCCATATTTAAATGAGTATATTTAAACCTGGGTCTAATATGTAACCCAGAGCAGATGCAATCTCTAATTTCACACCCTCTCTGTACTCATAAGCGCAAACAACCTCTAAGTACCTATCAAACCCAAATTTAAAATGAGTCTGTTTAAAGTTAGGTATGGTATTTAGCTTAGAAGATGCAACCTCTTTATCTTCACATTAAAATGAGTCTGTTTAAAGTTAGGTATGGTATCTAGCTTAGAAGATGCAACCTCTTTATCTTCACAACCTGGAAGTGTATATTAGTTTCTCATTTTTGGTTAAACCAAGTTTTGACATGGAAGTGTATATTAGTTTCTCATTTTTGGTTAAACCAAGTTTTGACATGTCC
>JASDQU010750318.1:23644-34332 GCA_032191745.1 Picea mariana
ACATTAAAATGAGTCTGTTTAAAGTTAGGTATGGTATCTAGCTTAGAAGATGCAACCTCTTTATCTTCACAACCTGGAAGTGTATATTAGTTTCTCATTTTTGGTTAAACCAAGTTTTGACATGGAAGTGTATATTAGTTTCTCATTTTTGGTTAAACCAAGTTTTGACATGTCCCGTGAGACAGCTCAGATGGTAGACAAGCGCACCTTTCTCCAAGTGTTGGGAGGAGGTCTTGTGATCGAACCTTGCTGAGTCTCCGGGATGGATATTGTAATGCTGCTATGTAAAAACATTGTATACTGTTGTATATAATCGAGAAACTTTCCCGTGGAAAAAAAAAAAGTTTTGACATGTTCCTTAAATTCAGGACAAGTGATAGAATTATTTTAAAATTATAAATATAGTACGTAAAATTGTTTGAAAGATCATCCTCTTATGTTATTGCTAAAGATCATTCATTTTATTGTTGTAAATGTTATTGGACATTTAATTTATTGTTGTGAATGTTATTGGACATTTGGTCAAGAGATTTTAAAATATTGAAATTATTTCAAGATTTTAAATATAATATGGGATTGTTTGAGTTTAAAATGTTTATTTAAATTGTCTTTATAAATATTGTTGGGTATTGGATTAATTTGTCAATGTTATTGGATATTTAATTAATTTTATTTTAGTAATGATGCCATTAAAACCCCTTTAATCAGAAATCCACGAATATGGAAAAGCATCCTTGGTGTTAACTAAAACTCCCAACCCCACTCAAATTGTAAGATGTACCTAGCCTAATTTCTATGGCTTTCCAATAATAGTTTTTAAACTCTTTCAAACTTTCTTTCCTGAATCTTTTATTTGCATCCATGCTGAAAGAAATCTGAACTAAGATTGGCTTTGCGTTGACAGACCAAAACTTGGTGAAGAATGGAGATTTCGAATTGGGGCCATGGATTCTTCGCTACAGTTCTTTGGGAGTTCTGATATCTCCCAGCCCTTACGAGGATTCGTTACCTGTTCCCGGCTGGGAGGTGGAATCGGGCAAGGCCGTGAGATACATAGACTCCGACCATTTCTGGGTCCCAGAAGGCAAGAGGGCCATTCAACTCCTGTCCGGCATTGATGGTTCCATCTTCCAGACAATATACACAGTCTTAGGCAACACTTATAATCTTTTCTTCCTCCTGGGAGAGGCAGGAGACTCCTGCGGGGAGCCCATAGCGGTCATGGCCTCCGCAGGGAGTCGATCACAAGACGTCAATTACAGTTCCAGCAGCAGGTATCAGAGCTTCAATATGAGCTTCCTGGCCGATTCCGAGATCACCAGGATTGGCTTCTACAGTATGTATTACAATACCAAGATTGGGGATAACAGCTCTATGTGCGGGCCTGTTATTGATAGTGTTAGGGTCACTGATCTCGGACAGGTGATTGCCTCGGGATCGATCTCTAGATTGCCTTTGAGGTTACTCTGCTATTGTGCTAATCTATTGGCGTTGGTACTCATGATATATATATAAGGTCTTTGTGCTCAAGTCCTGTAAAAATTATCGAGGCAGTAGCTGACAAGCAAATGGCTTTGGCCGCCTCTGTCATATCATCTACTCTATGTATTCATTCTGGCAGATAGTTGTTATTTTGCTGGAAAAAAGTTGTAGGTCATTTATAGAAATTCGATATTTTTTTAAACCAGTATCCATCTACCAAATATACAGATAGTGATTCAATGATACAATTTATTAAGATGTAATTTTTTTATTATTATTATTTTATTTCATATCAAGTTTTAAATAGATGTATGTAATTGTTTTTAGTTCAATCCACTTTATTATATACAGTATGAGTGGGTTTAATGATTAAGAACATATGTTTCCTTATAAGAGGTCACAAGTTCAAATCCAGAAAGGGTGAATATGTATATCTCCCTAGACTTCACAAGCTTAGGATCATAAGTGAGGAATCCAATTTCTTAAAATATAATTTTTATTATTATTATTTAATTCCATATCAAGTTTTACATGATGCATATAATAGTTTTTTAGTTGATCCCACTTTATTATTATTAGTTATCTAACATATCTAAATTGTCAACATCTCTCAATTTGTTAAAAAGAAAAAAAATTTAAGTGCACACCCACATGGAGTGGGGATTGAAAAGCTTAAAATGTATTTTAGTAATAGTACAATTTCCATATGAGTCCTCTCCTTTCATACATGTTCACTTTTAAGAAAAACAATAAAGCTAATAAATCTTATTGTACTTTCAAACATGTTCACTTTTAAAAATAAATAAAACTAATGAATTTTATTGTCTTTTATTTCAAGTTTAGAGGTGTTATTTTGGTTTTCGTATAGTTAGTTATGTTAATATAGATTGAGTAGCGTATATAATTGATGTTGTTATTGAAATGAGGGAGAATGTTATCTATCAAGGAATTGGAGTGATGAGAGAGGATGTCATCACATCAACCTAAATGCGATGTTATTATTGAGGTGCATATGAGTGAGAGAGGATGTTATTAACTTTACCAACCTAAATGCAATGTTATTATTGGAGTGCATATGCGTGAGAGAGGATGTTATTAACTCTACCAATTAGTAAAGGAGGATTCTATCACATCAACTTAGAGAGAATGCCATCTATTAGAGAGACTAGAGTAAAGGGGGAGGATGTTATCGCATCAACTTAGGTGTGATGTTACAACTAGAATGAGGTAGGATGTCACCCCAACAATCTAGGGAGATTAAAGCGAGGGAGGGAGGATGCTATCACATCTACTAGGTTTAGGGAGCTTGCTATCATATCAACCCAAGTGCGATGGTACCACTAGAGTGAGGGGAGATGCTATCACATTTACATGAGTGAGGGAGGATGTTATTTTCCTAGGGAGATTAGAGTGAGGGAGGATGCTATCTATGTAGGGAGATTAGAGTGAGGTAGGGAAGTTGTTATTACATAAACCTAGGTGTGATGTTACTACTAGAGTGAGGGAGGATGTTATCACATCAACCTAGAGAGATCAAATGGAGGGAGGGAGGATGCCATCACATCTACTAGACTAATAGAGGGTTTGATCACATTTACCATAATAAATGAGCTCTTGCATAAACCCAATAATGAAACTATCTACCCTAGGGGATTAGGGAGATTAGAGGAAGGGAGGAAGGTTGTTATCACATCAACCCAAGTGTGATATTACTACAAGAGTGAGGGAGGATGTTATCACATCAACCTAGGGAGATAAGAGTGAGGGAGGGAGAATGTTATCATATCCACTAGATTGAGGGAGGATGTTATCATATCAACTCGAGTGTGACATCACTATGAGAGTGAGGGATGGAAGTTGTTGTCACATAAACCCAAGTGTGATGTTACTTTTTGAGTGAGGGAGGATGCTATCACGTCAACCTATAGAGATTAAATGGAGGGAGGGAGGATGACATTACAACTACTCGACTAATAGAGTATGATATCACATCTACCATAATAAAGGAGGACTCTTTGATATAAACTCAAGAACGAAGGTATATACCCTAGGAAATTAGGGAGATTAGAGGAAGGGAGGAAGGTTGTTATCACATCAACCCAAGTGTGATGTTACTACAAGAGATGAAGGTTGTTATCACATCAACCTAGGGAGATAATTATTATTGAAGTGATGAAAGATACATTAATCCTAGCATGAGGGATAATGCTATCATGTCAACCATATTGAGAGGGGATGCGATCACATAAGATAGAGTGCAATGACGCAAGGGAGGACACTTGGCATATCAACACATGGAAGCAAACTTCCATATTGACAAAGTTTACTCTCTTTTTTTGTATTTTTTTGTTTAAATTTCATATTGACATCGAAGGAAAAATGGAAAACAAACTTTGTGTTGAGTCTAGGAAAGACCACTAACAATCATGCAAAATTTGTGGCACAATTGCAAGGATTAGCATTGTTGAAGCAAAAGAGAATAAACCAAATATCATTGATAGGGGACTCCTTGGTAATTATTTGTTATATGGTTTATTGCTCCCTACCACAAGAGACCCACATGAGTAGGCTAGTCTATAGAGCTCAAAGAATAATAGGAAGTTTTGAAAACATGGATTTCTATCATGTTTTGTGATCACTCAATTCCTTGGTGGATAAGAAAGAAAATGAAGCCTACAATATTTAATTCGAAATGGTAAGAACAAAAGGGGGGTATCATCTTGTATCACCTTCCATGAAACACAACAATCTTTAGCCAAAACATGATGTAAACATACACAAAGGATAGGTGGCAAGCATTATTAGAATGGTTTAATGCCACATTAATGGATCCAAATCACCACCCTCTCCCATATCCATTGTCGTGGGAGGTAAGTAATTATTATTTTGTTGAAGGGATGCCAAGTCAATGCATGTGGTACTTCGTCAAACTCAAACTAGAGGTTATCTTTCCTTGCAAATTTTGTCGCTTTTGTTTCTCTCTGCAGGAAGAGGATAAGGAAGTGCCAAACAATTTGTGCTTTGGCACATGTTTGGAATCAATTAAGATTGTTGGAGATTGGTGGTTCACTCAGACCTAGGATTGTAAAAAGGGCCAACTCCCATGAGCACTTAGACAGATGCACATTATGTGAGACTATTGACCCACATAGAGGAATTCAACAGTGTGGGAAACAATATGTGGAATCCAAAGACTGTGTTTTATTGTATGTGAGGAAATGGGAGGGATGGATAAAAGAACATAAGAGAAAAAGCATAGAGAAAACTAGGGTGTTTCAAAGACAAATAATTGGATCAAGCAATTTGGTAGAGAATATCAAGAACAAATAGATGCAACTAGAGATTAGTATGGAAAGCAACAATAAAATATTAGAGGAAGTGAAGGAGAAAATCAAAATTATTTAGGACAAAATCTCGACATTGGATATGGAGCAAAGACCAAGTTTTGAGGGGTTCATAAATGCATCTTCCCATGTTCTCTAGGTGGGCTCTTTTGGAATAAATCAAATGGGAGCCATGAAGGAAAACATGATTTAGCAAGACACTAAGAGCAAGTGAAGAAACAATCATTAGTCATCTTCTCATCAAAGGTTGGAAGCAAGAAGACATACCGTAGCAAACATGGACCCATTAATCCTTGAAATATATAATGTTTTGTAAGGTAGTTCTTTTAGTAGGACAATTTGTACATCAATATACAAGCCAAGTAGTAAGTGCAAGCTCTAAAACTTTAACAATAGTACATAGACAAAGCAATTTTATTGAAACTTTGAGGTCCTTAAAACAATTCTTATTTTTAAAATTTTGTATTATCTTATTAAACAATTCAAGTATAACCCTATTTTAATATGAAAATATATATTTCCCTGGATGGGGTGCCATGTGCATGACCATGCACATAAATCCAACCCTTGATTTCCACCTCTCCTCCTAGCTTCCCTTCATGAGGATGTATTCAATGCAGGGCATTGTTGATGGGAGTTCTCACCCGAAGCGAATTCAAGTTCACTAGTTCAAGATGCCACTGAGCTTGATGAGGCAACATACCATAGAGGACGATGTCGCCTTCGCTGTAACTGCTCCCTTAATGCGCTAGAACACGATTATTTTTATACGCCTTTTCGATTTTTTCATCATGTTTCTCTTTTGGGCTCTGTTGGTGCATTTGGCTTCTCCTATGGGGAAATACAAATGTGCTCAGCTCTGGTTGCTTTTTCCCCACCTACAACTCCGCGCCCTCAACAATGGAATCATTCCTCGTGAGCGTGGTCGCTCTGCAGAGGTATAGACTATCTTAGCTACCTTGCTAGCCGAAGCAGAAATGTTGGTGTCCTTGACAACGAGCCACACTAGTCTCCTCCTCAGGATACCCATTTTGATGAGACGTCGGGCCTGGATACTAGCATGGAAGAGGAAAATTGGGGTTGTCCAGTCATTGAGGAAGCTTCACCGACTCCATTTACTGGGAATGCAGAGGGTTCATCCACAACCATTATGATGCCAATTAGGCCACCAAAACACTTAGCAACACATATATAGGTACCGTGCCCAACTTATCCAACCAACCCACCAGAAGGCCATTGGGGCTTTCCCATTATTGAGGAGATACCTTCGCTCATTCCACTTCAAGATATCATTCCTTCCCAGGAGGAGGTCCCATATTCCACCCTGCCTAATCTCTCAGAGGAACATCTCAATTTGATCATGGACATTCACATAGATACAACATATTAAAGTTTCACCAGGAATGCATAAACCTCTGGTTGGATCTACTATTTGAGGCACTCTCAGGTGGACCAACTTCCAACAAATGTCCAGTTTGTCGTCAACCCTTCAGTCTCACTCCTACCTGGAACTAACCCACTCATGGTGAAGAGAGCAACGACATTCCTGATGCATGACCTATTAAGTTTTTGTTATAGTTTAAACTTTGTCCAGTTTTGTATGACAACTTTTAAGAGGCTTTTGAGCCCTCTATGTATATGCAGTTTTATTTTGCTTAGCATAGAAATAGGTACAAAGACAATTTAGTATACTTTTTTAGGAGCCTAGAGCCAACACTAATTTCCTCTTTTGGCAGACCGACCTCCCAGTTCCTCAGAATATGTAAGTTTTTCAGTTTTTGAAAGATATATATATATATATATATATATATATATATATATATGAAAATATATTTTATTTTCTATAATTTCTTCTAAATTTTCACTATTTTAATATGAAAATATATATTTATATTTAAAAAAAATCATTATTCTTTATAAATATAGAAAATATATTTTATTTTCTATATCTTCTTTCTAAATTTTCACATAAAATAATGTGTAACACTAAATCCATTAAAGTAACTCTTCTTGTGTCTCTTTTGTCTTATCCGAAAGGTTTAGTATGCAACTTCCTTTATTTTTATGTTAAATATTATTTTTATAATTATCAACAAATTTTGGCATAATGACTTTTTAAAGAATATTTTGAAATTTTGGCATAATGACTTTTTTAAAGAATATTTTGAAATGAAAATAAAATTATATTAAGGTTTTCATGGTTATCAAGTCAAATAGATTCGATATGGTACTAATTTCACAAAGTGATAAGGTTCCACCTTTTAAAAAGTTTTAAATATTTATAATTAAATTAACATCAAGCATTTTGTTAATTCCTAACCTCTCTATAGGGTGTCGAGGAGATGCTAGGAAGCATAGATAAATAATTGTGCTTTTGAAGAATGGGTGGTGATGGGTTACATTATGGTTAAGGTGGGGAACGATATTGAAGGTATTTTTTTTTGCTTAGTTCTTTACTCTGTTAATTAGCTTTCCACATTGTATGAGAATTAACTTTCCTCTTGCATGAATGAATGATGAATTCATGTGGGTAGGGATTGATAAAGTCATGTAGTTTGATTGTGATCTGAAGAGTAAGTTTGTTCGAGATGTGTAATTTAATGGAAGATCATTATTCGATAGATATTTATTATGTCACTTTTTTTTTTTAATTTTTTTTGGTAGAGCCTAGAGCTCCATAGGCATAGTCAAGTAAAGAAAACCTCGGTAGAAATATTGCAAGCCTCCTTGGGACCACACCCATTTAAATCTTGAGGAAGAAGGAAAGCCTCGTTTCCTCTAGTTTCCTATATAAAGGGGGTCATGATCTCTATTGACAGGGCACAAGTTGGGTTTCAGTGCACTGGAGGGGGTTAGTAATTATATAGTCAGGGGGTTGGCTTGGTTTTAGAGGACTAGTCTTTACTTGTTCTGAATTCAAAGGTAAGTTTGGTGGGGGGAAGAGGGAAGGTTAGGAGCCACTCTATTTAACATCCAATGAATTCTCGGTTCTCAACTTGTGGTAATTTGGAGTGACAGACTTTGTTAGAAACAATGAATGAGCAGGCCATAGTCATGCAAAATTCCTAATGAAGGAGCCCCTCCCAACAAGAAAACTAGAGCCAAAATATAGGCAATGGAAGCTACATAGAAATACAACAAAAGGTTCCTAGCTACATTCAAGGAGGAGGTAGAGTGTATTGAAAGATTAGT
Organism: Picea mariana; assembly: GCA_032191745.1. Classification (NCBI taxonomy): domain Eukaryota; kingdom Viridiplantae; phylum Streptophyta; class Pinopsida; order Pinales; family Pinaceae; genus Picea; species Picea mariana. Next base: position 31,663 of record JASDQU010750318.1, read on the forward strand.
TAGGGAGAAAATTGGCAATTATACCCCCTTTGATAACATTGATGCAAATCTTTTAGAACAGATTTCAGACCCTGATTTTTCATGCGGAAAAGATACTAAATATTTCAAGTTGGTTGAACTATGTTGGCACACAAAATCCTTCATTTCTCAAGTAGTTGAAGAATGAGGTGTGCAATAGCAAGCCATCCTGGACAAATTGGACTTCTTGGATTAGAAATATTAAGTATTGGTGAAGACAATCTGGGGAATTGAACCTATGGTGAAGACAATCTGGGGAATTGAACCTATGGTGAAAGATCAAAATCTAGATGACCAGACACAAACAATGGAGGCTCAAGCAGACACTTAGTCAGTTTACATTTATGTAGACTCAACCTCAAAGGGTGAGGACTAGTAACCTCATTTCTTGGTCTAAGTTCATTTTGTTTAATTGATTATGTTAATCATTTGAATGACAATCTCTTCTGTTCATTTTCATAAAATTGTTTGTTAGATAATCATTTTTTTTTTTAAACAACTCTTGCTAACTTTATAATGTCATATATAGGTCTCCTATGTTGGAGTGTTGTTCAATACTGAGAGGGGCGGGGGGGAGGGGGTGAATCAATATTGCTTATTCTTCTCAAATTAAATTAATTCTTTATTAATTTATAACAATTTATCAACAAGAATGTACATAACTCTGAATTTTAAATGTAACAATCATACAAATTATATTTCATTTACAAGTTACAGTTTTGTAAGAGACACCAATCTCTCTTCTTTTGAGCACCAACTCAAGGAGACACCAATCCCCTGTTTTCCAAGCACCAACTCCCTATTTTAGTCTTCAACCTATAGAGGACTTCAATTCTCCCTTCCACCCTTACTTCATGTGAATGTTTCAAGTTCTTCCTTGGACTCTGTCTGTCTTTTGATCTTCTGAATTAGACCATAAAGACATCTTCCTTTCATCATATTTTTCTGTTTAAATAATCTTCGAATAGGTGTATGAATTTGAACCATTGTATCCTTTTGATAATAAACTATCACACCTTTTCATTTATTCAATAATAATGTTGTTCTAATATCAAATTTATTCCTTTATTATTATTATTTTTAAGTAATCAGGTGACCTTGGTTAGGGTAAGTCCCGCGGATAAGCAGTTTCCCTTTTAAAGGTCCTTACTTTATGAGACCACGAGACCATAGGCTAAACTATGATATAGCTGGATCTTTAAACACCCTCATAGCCCTAACACTAATTTCTTTACTCCATAGGACCGAAGTTTGTGACCAACGACTTATTAATATGTATGGGATTACCACTTACCACTCGTGGTATCCTCTTAGTGGCGTGGGTGATCAAAGAACAATTTTTAGAAACCCACTATCAAGGTATATGTGTTCACAGGATGCTACCACGTTTCTATCATGGTATTTTACAAACCACTTATGCAGATGTCGACCTTACCATTAACCTCTTCTCACTTCGGCGATGTGAGCTACATATCCACCGTAGATATATCGTCCTGATGAACAGTTAGATCTGAACCTCCCATGATATTTATTGCACCTCGATCCAACGGTTGGGTTTTAATCACGCGTTGAGTGGACGATCCTGGCTTCCTAGGCACTTTAGATAGATCCACAATATTGATTTAATCAACCATTGAGTGGATGGTCTTGGATTATCTAGGCGCTTTAGACAGATCCACGATTTGGATTTAATAAACCATCAAGTGGACAGTTCACAAACTCGTGGACTCACAGAATCACATGTTTTCCTTTTCATCGCTTATCTTGGCCTTAATTATATCGACGGTTCAGATATGATCAAGTGTTGAGTGGACGACCTTGGCTTATTGATCCGTAAAGATCTTTTATACGACTGTGGTTGAGTTATTAAGCATGTGTTAATTAACCAATTAAGGAAGCTTAATGAAAGAGGAAGAAATGATAAGAAAACATAACAACCAAATACACATATATAGATCTAAAATGAAGCATAAAACAACAACAAACCATAAACACCAATGTGATAGCAGAGTTCGACAATATCGCCTAAGTCTCCAGGCCTTTGTCTTAGTGGGTGAGACTTTCTTATTTCTGTTCAAAGCTCAATAAGTACATCAAAACAGTGCCAAAAGGTTACAAAACTGATCCGGTCTTGTTCTACCAGATCTCTAGAACCCAATAGAAGAAATGACACTCAAATCAGAGGACTGGAGCTCCCAGAAATGGTTCGCAAAGGTGCGCTCCTCAACAACTTCCCTGCATAAAAATGGCTTTGGCTTGGCAAATATTTAGCATAAACCTGCTCTGAATCTCCTCTTATGGCCTCAAGAAGGCCTGTTTTATATAGATCTGAATTTGGTAACCATCTCCCAACTCCCCCACAAGATTTGGCCTAAAAAAGGGCCCAATATGCCCCAAAAAGGGCCAAAAATCTCAACAACAGTTGAATAAATCAAATAAAATCTATATACTATGGTTAAAAAAACCATGTTTGCACATAATTGGGGGCACAACCCCTTTTTCGTTGGCCCCTGGTCGTATGGGAGGTGGCCATGTGGCCAGGTGATAACAACTGGTGCACTAGCTCCCCACTTCTTGGCTCTGGGTCATATGCGAAAGGCCATATGGCCTAGCCCTAGTCCCACGTGACCTTTCCTCCGGTGTAGCCCCCTC
>JASDQU010750319.1:8312-18858 GCA_032191745.1 Picea mariana
CAAATACAAATTTCATAATGCCTAGGGAGACATATGCATATGCTCGGATGCCCTTTGGTTTAAATAATGTTGGAGAAATGTTTCAAAGGGCTATGGTGTTATGAGGGAAAAACTCTCTATGGCCAAGGGTAAACCACAACAGATAGGTATGAATACAGAAATAAACTCAATTCTAACATATGCTATATAAAATAATGTGAAAGATAAGAAAGAGGCCTACCTCGATCTAATGTTTGATGATGTTCCACCATTGAGCACTTCGACCCAAAGATTTATACCTGCAATAAGTTCTTAACAAATGAGCATAGAAAGCATATAGTAATGATATAATGGGGTTAACACATTAGATAGCATAATCCATCAATAAACATTACAAACATGCCCATGGATAGTAATCATACATTTGTAATATACCAATAGAACGGGAAAGGAGTATTTCTATTAGTAATTGATCAACAGAAGTGACAACATTACAGACTTCCATGTCGGCACAGATCGAAACCAAGAAACCAAGTTCCTTCCAACTGGGCCTCCACCACTTCAATCCTCCACCAAAGGCAAGCTCATAGGAGAGAGTCAATGAGGTTCTCTCAAAAATAGGGAAAGATATCAGGGGCTTAACACTAAGTTTAGACTTGAGGGACAAAGGGATGCAGACTCAATATGAAGTAGTTTCTCCAAAGTAAATTTTCTCTCAAAGTTGAATGCTTTCTCTTCTTTTCCATAGCTTGGAATTGTGATTTTATAGCCTTCAAAATGCAACTGAAGAGCCGAGTCGGAACATTTCCAGTATATGGAAGGCCAAGGATCAGAGATCTTTTATCGTGACATGGAAATCCAACCTCATTTTGTATTTTCTGGCACAAATCCTGATGTACGTGGATTGTAGTGGAGAAGACAATGTATATGCATCTTGCATAGCTAATAAGGAGCGTATATGTGGAAAAATGTATATTTTTGGCTCTGGATTCATCAAAAGGGATGAAAAGTCTGCATAGGGAAATGGAAAAAGGACTTCTGTGCAAGATAGCAATGGTGAGGAAAATATTTCTATAACATATGACCCCAAATGTGTGAGATCAGAGGAGTATCTACAATGGCCGAAATACATTATAAATAACCCAGAAGTGGAGTGGTCGAGAACCAACTTGACAAACTCAATTGCTCATTAAATTATGTACTGACTATTCATACATGGCTGCCAATAATACAATGCAGATCCATGTGGAAAATATACTAAATAAGTGTTCACGGCCATGAATAGGAAAATACGAATGCAGTTACATGAAAAAATTTGTCATAGTCACGAACAAGGCCCAGTGAAACCAGTCTCAAAATCATTATGAAGATATATGTATACCATGGAGTACAAACTGATCTCCCATGATCACTGAAGTCAAATAAGTGTTTGTTCAATGAAAGGGAAGCAACAACTCAGGAAAGCTATGGCCACATAGTGATGTCTTAAAGTCTTCTACACAATCTGCCAAGATGAAAATCTACATCATGTGAAAAAAGGAGTTGAGGTTGAACATGATGAGACATCGTTTGATTACTGGTCATTGAGGTATACCGTTAACAAACATGAGACAACCTACCAATAGTGAAAGTAGGTATCAAGGCACTAAATACATTTCTACAAGTGTGAATAAAGGAGTTGGTGTCGAACACTTGAGAAATCCATTGATCAGGAGACATTGATGTATTCCCATCTATCAATGGTGAGAGAGCCTGACATTAATGACTGAAAGCCTCAAGGCACTCACAAAATTCTAGGTCCCATATCCAAAATAAATGAGTTGAAGTAGATGGAAAGAGACCTGCTGAAAGGAGAGCATTAAGGCATCTCTCATCAGTCAGCATGAGGAACAAATAAGGAGATTCATGATTTGGTGGAGATCAGACGAAGAACATGTTCACAAACCAACAACCCTGATCATCTTTTTCATGTGCCAAATGCAAGCGGTACACGAAAAAGACCCTCTAAATAGAAGCCAATGATGAAAACTGCTGACAAAGGTGAGGAAACCACCAATAAGGATAATGACAACCAAGACATTGCATGAATCCCAAAGTGTGAATAGATGTCTTGTCATAGAACACAAGGTAAACCACCCAGTCAATGACCAATGATTAAATGTCGATTGTTGGGTTCAAGGTGGCCTACCAATGATGAAAGGTAGGGCCAGGGTGCCTGATAAGACCATAGTATCATGTGATTCTGAGACAAACTAAGGGTATGGTCGACATGAAAAGTCAATATTTCTGAGGAGTGGTTGACGTAGGTTGATAGAATTCCTTTGAACAAGATCATGAGACATATGGTAGACTCTGACAGCATAGACTCAATGATGTGACAATTGGATGAAGGATGAATTGATAACGTTCTCTATAGGGAATGGAAGAGTAACTAGTTAGTAGAGAAAACTTTGTATCAGGATCAGCTTCCTAAGGCCATGCTAAACCCAAAATTATGATGACATAAGACTTAGTAATTTTTTCTCTGTTCAAAGGCAACACGACAACTACTAATTATAATATAGTACTCCCTTCCCACCCATATTTTTTTTTTTTTCATAACAAATGAATGCTATGATACAGAGGAGGGAATGAGTGCCGCAAGTAAGAAAAAATAGTTCCAATAGTGGAATGTACCTATGCTCAATGCAAGGGAATGCATGCAGGAGATGGACACTTGGGGTGATGTTCCCTCCAGGGTATAGGGTGTCAAATTGTGAAGGATATAAACAAGGCTCTTCTTGGTTGAGGATGAAAAAACTGCTTAGGCAACGATTTATAATGMAAAGMAAGAAACGACTAAAGGCTCAATACTGCAAGCGAGGGCATGAGATGCAATCACAACTTAACGCCAAAAAATGTCCTTTTTTATGTATTTTAGTCTAGTTGGTGTGAAAAAGGGGTAAACTTGTGCCAAATAGACGTATTTTAAAATCCAATTTATGAGTGTGAAAAATACAAGTTCACTTGGCAATCTTTTCTATTTTTGATAACAAATCGAAAAAGAGCTTAACTAAGACTCGTGACCTTTCAAATCAAATTTTAACGAGTGTGAAAGGGACAAATCACTCGACAATATTTTTGGGTTTTTAGATGAGTCTAAAAAGATCTTAACTAAGAATCATGACCTTTCAAATCCAATTTTAACGAGTGTGAAAGGGACAAATCACTCGACATTCTTTTTGGTTTTTTAGACGAGTCAGAAAGGAGCTTAACTAAGACTCGTTTTTGGGAGTCTGTGGGTAATAAGGTCGCATGTGTATGAATGAGAAATGAGGTTCATCATAAATTCATTTATCGAATTATAATGGACTCTCGGTCCTAAGGAAAAACTCGGCATGGGCACCAGATGACAAAGAGGGTCTAACTAGGATACCCATGCTTGGTAAGTCTACCATTTATTAACAACACTACTTATAGCATATGGAGGGTCATGCATCGCAATAAATGGGTTCGTACCTAAGGCATAGAAAGAAGTAGTCGAAGGATAATGAAAAATGCATGATGGAATAAATATCTATCCTATATGCTAGGTTATGAAAATGCCTACCTGAGGAGATGAATGATCAACCATGATGTTGAAATCTACAAGAAAACTAAGTCAAAACTACAAAAAACAACTTAAAACCATTCTTGAATTAGTCCATTAGGTTAAAAAATAGCATGAAACTATATAAAGTGGGTAAAAATAACTTATAAATAGTAATAAAATCACAAATTACTATATCATTTTGATTTTTACCTAAATAGTGCAATTTGGACTAAAATACCTCCAAGATTCAAATGACGATTGCGGGAGCATCAGGTAACAGAATCACAAACTATATGGATTAGGTAACTCTTCATCTCATCCTCTTCAAATTCAATGGATTAAAATTTTGAATTAGGTTTCTATTTTTTAGTTTTTGAGGGCGTAAATTAGGATTTTCGGTATACGCGGGTTTCCATGTGTAGGTCTCATGTACGACTAGGTTTACACCTCTGTGAACCACAAGGAATGTGTATTAATCCCTACACATAACTATGGGAAAGTAATCCATGTATATGTACTCAATTGGAAAAAAAGGGGTCTCTTAACTCAAAAATTGATTTGTTTTTTGCAGGATGGTCTTGGAATGGAGAAAGTGAGAGCATGACAAGGTAGATGCAGCTGTGGATTGAGATCTGGTGGCTCAAGAGGCTTTAAAAATATGTGGTTTGTACAATTTTTGGGCTCTAAAAGGAATGAGGGCACAAGTGAGGTTGTTGGAAATGTTTGTGGGTTATTGGGATCCTAATAGCGAGAGATTTATCCTTGATGGGAAACCATTAATAATCGAAGTAGAGGACATCTACTTCTTGACTGATTTATCACATCGAGGAGAGGTTGTGAACCTCAAGTCATGCGGAGCAAAGAGTGGGATGAAGATCAAGGAGTATATCAAAGCCCACTGTGTAGTAGGGACTCCTATGGTGGGAAGTCAAGTCCCCATCTGGGAACTTATTAACCTCAGTTTGAAGATCATTGTTCTCATGATTACCAGGATCATAGGTCCACCCTCGTTGCATCAAGCATAGAGACCTCTTATGTTTTACACAGTGGAGTGTGCGAGACCCACTGTTTATGATTGGTCTACCTCACTACTGACCAATATGAAATGTCAGTTGACAGAGTACAAGACGGGGGGTAAGCAAAACTTCAGGTTTTCCTCTATTCTTTGCAGCTTCTTTTTCAAGCAGGTTCCAGGTCTGGGACCTAGAGTGGAGATCCTTCCTAGAGGACCACATGATCTAGCCATGGCACGGTGGATTGAAGTCGTGAGACGATAGGGGGGAGGTAGGGTGTCGACACCCTACAACGATGATTTTTTCTTCTGGTGGAGGAGACAAATCATTTCTCTAGATGACTATCCCTATGCGGGGATCGATTTCAGAGGAGACCCAGATATGCCGCTTCCACTAGGGGCCTTCTATGGTGCCATAGGTAAAAAAAAATTACATATTTCATTTTTTGTATTTTTGTATTTAAGGAAACAAAAATATTTTTGGATGGTGTTTTAAATATTAACTAGATATTTATGTAATCGCAGACGTGGGTCCGCAGTGACTAGAGGGATTCCTATGACATAGATGGAGGAATCGGGGAGATGAGGTGACGGGAGGAGAGGCAGAGAGAGTCTTACAAAACATGCAGGGTAACCTATCTCATTTGACACAGAGGATTCCTATGGTCCAGGTAGAGGATCTACCTGAAGCCATGCAACGACAGGTTGTTGGTGTACCTAGAGCATGGGTGCGACTCTTCCGACGTCTCACAAATTCCATGGTTTTCTACCATGACACACATCCAGTACCATAGGCGTAGATGTCATGGGATATGTATATCGGTTGTATATGTATTTTGAGGGTTTTAGCCCCGATTTTTGTAATATAAACACCATATTTTTGAAAATATATAAAAAGGGATCTTCGGCTTAACTTATATCTTACCATGTGTATATTGATTTAATGGTTTTCTTTGCTTTATTAATGTGAAAAAATCCAATCTAAAACATAATTAGCATAGGCATTGGATACATGATTATAACTCCTAGGAATGTGATAATATGTAAAAAAATCAAATTGTCGTTCTAAAATACATACCCATAGGAATCGACGGAGTAGAGTAGGATCGCGCACGCGGTAACGACCATTCAAATGACATACTACTAACTGGGAATCCAGGCGAACTTCTAATGAGAGAATACCATGTGAGATAGCATCGCGCAAAAGTTCTATGATGACACTATATTTGTCCACATTATTCGTGGATGGCCCTAGGCATGCGTCACCTGAAGATACCAGCAAACCCTCAGGTGAGTAAACCACCCAAGTGGCAGAAACCAAGTTCCATGTATGATTATTGGCTCTGTCTGTGAATCCTAGGTAGACCGAAGAATCCGTTGACATCTACCAACAAAGGGAAAATGTGATAAGCAAGCTAAAGATAAAAGAAAAGGAGAAAAGATATGTATATACACTAAATTTACATTAGTATACAAAGATTTCCTCCCAATCCCAGGGCTCAAGCGTAGTACCTTTTCCAGTAGAGCCCATTTCTGGGCTCAACTAACTTATTCCCTTCATAATATTCCAACTCATAGGCTTCTTTTTCTAGTAACCATTGCACGATGTAAGGACCATGCCACATGGGTTTAAACTTGCCAGCCCCTAGTGGTTCTTTGGCTTGATCATACAAGAGGACCAAGTCACCCTCAACATACAATCGGGGACACAAAGACTTGTCATACTAACCCTTAACATGTTTCTTGTTTGCCTCGATAGTCGTAAAGGCATCTCGATGCTGCTTGTCAAGACTCTCTAGGTGCACCAAGCGTCGCTCTAAATCCAAAGTGTCAGGTAGGAGCTCGACTTCCAACTTGAGAGAAGGGATTTCACATTCAACAGGAAGAATCGACTCCACACCGTGCACTAACTAAAAAGGGGAAAAATTGGTGGCAGTCTTAACCGAGGTTCGGTATGCCATAAGTGCAGGATATAGCATGATGTGCCAATTGGAGTTACTTCGACTGATAGTTTTTTGCAAAATGTTCTTGAGAGACTTGTTGATGACCTCTACTTGTCCATTTTCCTGGGGGTAATAAGGGGATGAATGACTGTGTCTAAACCCCAGCTTAGATGTTATTTCTACCATCATTTCATTCTGAAAGTTACTACCATGATCAGTGACAATCTCACTTGGGATATCGAACTGGGTGATAATTTGGTTGAACACAAAGAAGAATGTAGTCTTCCCATTAGATTTTATGGTAGGCATGGCCTCAACCCACTTAGTGAAGTAGTCGACAACCACGATAATATGTTGTTGCCCCCCAACCGAAGTTGGGTTGAAATTGATGAAATCTATCCCCCACTTGGTGAAGGGAATGACGGTAATGACTGGGTGAAGAGGGGATGGATGCGAGTGCATTTTCTGAGTGAACACCTRGYAGGGATGACACTTMTTAATAGTTTCGATACAATATTTAAAAATAGTGGGCCAAAAATAACCGGCTCGCAAGATTTTTTGGGTTGTCGCAAGCCCAGATAGGTGACCACCACAAGCCCCTTTGTGGCAATCGTTTAGGACTGACTTGGCTTCCTCGTGAGTTAATAAATGATGCAAGATATTATCTATTCCTTGATGATATAAAGTGTCGCCGACGATAGTATATTTTTTGGATTGATATCTAACATGTCGTTGATCATCTCGTGAGAGATTTTGAGAGAACCTTAAGGTTTGAAGATATAAAACAATGTCTCCATACCAGGGGTCGAATGACGAGAAAGGAAAATGTGTTCATCTGCAAACAAATCGACATGGATAACATCCTCTTCTAATCATGGAAAATTAGATATTAACTCCACAAAAACTAGTGATTTCTTGGACTTGGCCAAAGCAAAGTTGAGATCAAATTCTTGTAGGATGACAATCCATTTATTATATTTCCCACCTATCGAATTCCTTGAACCATGATTCCATTAGATTACAATTGTTTCAACACACCCTCATTGGAGTTTCTTCACAATGGTACATTGATCTACCCAGGGGAACACATGGATCATTTAATCAGTTGGTAATGGACTTTCTCAACCACTTTCAATTTTCCATTCATTATGATGTTGACCTCTAACTTTTGTCGACTTTACGCTAGGACACCGCCACTCATATCTCGGATCATATCTAGGAGTAGCGTAGATGAAGGCAGTTGATTAAGACCCCTATACCCCTGATTTTTCTTCTAGAATGGTTTCTAAAGTCTTTTCACCCTCCTATCTTGAAGGACGTTGTTGCTTCCGAGGTCTCCAATGAGGAAGAAGCTATCTTTAGAGCCTAGAAATTAGATTTAATATATGCTAAGTTTGGGATGTTATATCACCTTCTTCCAGAAGCACCACGGTCAAATTACGATCCTAGGAAAAAAAACGGACCTCATGCCGATGGCATTGCAGGGTCCACCAATGTAAAACCCGCAGACTCAACAACAAAGTTTGTCGTAGGGTCAGCTTCATTAGGATCATCCAAACCCACCCAGTTGATGGATGTACATTTTATGAAATCGTCGAAAATCCCAAATGGTGACCAGCAACCAGATAGGAATAAAAGGAAAGGTCAAAACAATTGTAAGGGTGGGAAAAATGGTAAAAAACCCAAGGAAAAAGAAAATAATGGGAAACAGAATGATAATGCTGGAGAGGGCAAGAAAGAGAAACGCAAGGTGAAGTTTCCTTGTAAATTTTGTACCGATGACCACCTTACACATTTATTCCCCAAACTCGCGGAGGCTACGAGGCTTTTAAATCTACCACCCGTTGTGCTGACGAATCCATTCCCACACAATCAACACTTAGCCTAGAGCTCTTCGAATGTCGAAAATGCACCTAGTGGAAGTTAAAACCCACCATCGCAAGATGGCGATCATGTTTGTATCAATATGGTCGAYGCAAAAATTGAYGTAGCCACCCATTCTCGAGATTATAGCTCTTCAAAAGCTAGTATCGGCCTAGAATCTCCTCCCCCCCCTCTAGAGATGAACCTACAGATTGAGAAACCAGAGCCACCGCCTCATATTCTGAAAGGAGTACTCAAGCTCTCTACTCACAACCCTAATGCTAGAGCCGCCTAGAACTACTCTATCGTTGCGGATCTGGGCCAAACACCTTGTGTGATATCGGATTTGGAGGTACTCCAAACGTGTCCATCACAAAGGAATGCCTTACTCTCTACCTTAGGAGCTCTAGAGCCTAGTGGCTCGAAACTCATCAAGTTTGACGTCATGGATGTGAAGCCTCGCTTACCCTACCATGTGGATTTCCAAATCCACGTGGAGTATTCCAAGTATACCATCAAATGAGTAGTCGTTGATGAAGGTGGTGCCACCTGCATGATGTCCATGGCTTATTGGAAATCTCTTGGTTCTCTGACCCTTTCCAAGTCGTTGAACATGTTGACTTCATTTGATGGTCATTCCTTCCACCCTCATGGTATTCTCCCCACCTTTCTGGTCCAGTTAGGTGGGAAGACGATAGAGGTGGAAGTAGAGGTAGTTGATGCACCTCTCGATTATAACCTATTACTAGGTCACAATTGGACCAATGTTATGGTCGTTCTCGTATCGTCCATTTTTCGTATAATTTGTTGTCATCATCAAGGGGAGATCATGACTATTGACTAGTTATCCTTTGCGTACTCTAGTCCTAATGCATCTCTTGGACCGTCGATCCCTATGATCAACAATTCTAAGTTGACAATTGAGAATATCAACGTCATAATGTATTCTTCCCTCATGGGTACCTTCGAATTATCGACACCGATTCACCATGTTTACGCCATGTCTAGTAGGCCTGCTTCAATAGGGAGGTCCATTCCTTTCCACACTTCCTATTTTAGTGATCCATGGACCCTACCTTCTCCGAATTTGTCAGATGAAGGACAGTTGAATGTTGGCATGGCTATGCCTCTATCGGTAGTAGAGATGGAATATCAAGATATTCTAGACTCTTCTACCGATCCCTATCCTATTACCTCACCGACAGATGAGGAGCATCCTATTCTCAGGCCTGTATGGGCCACCTCGTCATCCTGCTCAAATGATTTCCTAGATGAGATTTTTCCTTCAGATGAAGCCATCCTCGAATCCATGAATGGTTCCGAGAGACCTTGGAATGATATGCATCATCGATCTTATTTTCTCCCAAGTCTCGAAAGAATCGAGCAAGATGATTTTCAGTCTACCTTGAGTGAGATAGTCGGTCACGCAATAGTTCCACTTGATACGCATGACATTTATGCCAAGGGAAATATGGTGAGTATTTCTCCTACTGTCTCGATCGATATCTCTCGTACCCCTAGAAAGATTGAGAATGTAAATATAGGTGCGGATTGTTCGCCAGAAGAAATTTTGATCTACACCAAACTCTTCAAAGAATTTCGAGATGTATTTTCTTGGTCATACGAAGAGATGCCAGGGATCGACCCCCGTATTGTCGAACATGAGATTAGGACTTATCCGGATGCTAAACCTATTTGAAAACATCTCAGAGCTGTAAATCCTAGGAAGGCCCTTGCTATTAAGGCAGAGGTGGAGAAGTTATTTAATGTTGGCTTTATCTACCTAGTTCCTTTGACCAAATGGGTATCCAACCCCGTTCCTGTGAATAAAAGGAAAGGAACCATCCGTATGTGTATGGAATTTCACGACCTGAATAAGGCTTTTCCTAAAGATAACTTCCCCATGCCTTTCATTGATCAATTTCTCGATGAGTGTGTGGGAAGTGAAATATTTTCTTTTATGGACGGATTTTTAGGATATAACCAAATCTAGATCAAACCTAAGGACCAACACAAGACAACATTTATATTTCCTTGGGGTACTTTTTCATATCAAAAAATGACTTTCGTCCTTAAAAATGCTGGAGCAACCTTCCAACATTCCATGACTTTCACTTTTCATGATCTCAAGCACATAGTTGAAGCCTACCTTGATGATCTTGCTGCTCACTCTCGCAA
>JASDQU010750319.1:24731-37150 GCA_032191745.1 Picea mariana
ATACAACTTTTTGGATCTCCTAGTAGAGATGTTTTGGGTAGTAATGATATCATACTTTGTCTAACTGGAAATCTCATTTGAATTAATAGAAGGAGATGGGTTTCTCAATTTAGGATGAAACATGGTTTATTTGGCTTCCAATATTCAAAGAAAGAGCATATGGAAGTGTTTCTTCGTGTCTTTTCTATACATCTATTGGATCCTTTACCACAGTGGGAGGTATTAGGCTATCAAATTTAGGTAGCCTATAATGAATATAATGGGGTAGTATGGCATGCCAAGGGTTCACCTTCAACCCTTTACATTTTGAACAACCACATACTACTAGGGTGTCATAAAAGAGATCTAGATTATGGTGAAATACCATTGGCCCAAAATGGTTACTGGAAGATGGCATGTTACAATTGGAGGGGTAACATGGCTCTCCATTTTTATCTACCATCTACACATGGTATCTTTCTCTTGATAACGGATTTCAATGATTTTGGACTAGTGGATTATCCTTCCCATTTGAATTCAAACCCGAATTAGAATCCTACAAAATTCAATGTATAATTATTCAAATGCACATGCAAATGAATCATAAATTCAATGAGATAATCAAAATATAAATAAAATATGGACTTGATGAACTTGATGAACTTGATGAATCATAAATTCAATGAGATAAATGGAAAGGGAGAACTTGATGAACTTGGAATGATTTGGAATGAGTTTAAATCTGAAGAACTGGTCATTTGATATTATCATCTTTTTTTTGCCTGTATTTGAGCCAAAACTATAATTAATAATACGTCTACATTCTTAAAAGAAATTTTGGGAAGCAACATTCTAACTTCAGATAGATCTTTGAGCGTGTTTTTTAGAAACTAGTGCACCTCACTCACTCATGCTTCACATGTGCATATTGATATTTTGAACATGTTGATGCACAAAATTATGATATGCACCGATAGTTAATTCCACAAGAACCTTCGTAAAGGAAAACCTCTGTAAATTTCTACTTTATCTGTACACTATTTAATCAATGTGTTTATGTCATCGTACTAAACTAATGCACTTAAGTCTATAAGGTGCACCACAAGATAATTTGGAAAAAAAAAAACATGCACATTTATCATCAATGCATTGAAATATCAAAAAACAAATGAGTGGGAATTTCATTTTGTAAAAGTTAGTTTATAAAAGAAAATCCTAGTCCCTATTCCATTATTTTTCTAAAAGTTAAAATTAATACTTTTGCAAGAGAGATTTATCAAAGAATACTTTGGAGTGGACATAATTTTTTGAAGAGACAAATTTGCAAGGGATCGTCATAGGTTACATACAAATATGCAAAGAAATTTTTTAAGGTATTTAACTTCGTTCTATTCATATTAAATTTACCCTCATTTGATTCAAACAATTCCATAATTTTTTTATTTATTCCTATTAGTATTTATAGAGAATTTTCATGAAAATAGAAAGGTTTCAGAGTTACCTTCAATGTTGCAAATGCTAGTTTTCTTATTGCATCTCTTTTTTTTATGTTGTTGAAAACTTTAGCATTAATGGTTCACTCTCTCTACCATTTGACAAAGAGATATGTTTTTATCTAATGCATATTTTTGGGGTTTGTGTACTTGTATATGGGGATTTTGGTATCTATTGGATTGGGACCACTCATTGCATTGGATCCCAAACCTTGTCACTGCTATATATTTTTAAATGCTATAAATGGTTCACCAGTGAAACATGTTGTATTAGTCACACCATTTTGTCAATATCTTATTTAAAAATACATTATTGATTTTCTCAGTGTGCATTGTACAATAACTATGGATTAGTGCTCAAGTTGGTATTAAGCATATTGCCGTGTGTTATTGTACTATATGCATTGCCTAATATGAAAATGGTTTTACCCTGAAATTCTTTACTTGGTTTATAAAAAATATTTCATAATTGTTAGCCTATGACTTACCTTACCAAATTAATCACTAAGTCTAATTGCCACCTATATTTGTATTATTCATTTAGGATATTATTACTATGTCCTCAAGTGGTGACTAATGAGTTAGTTAAGATTTTCTAGGCTAATCATCATGAATGATTTTATGATCTAGAGAAAATATCTCTATGAAGTGGAATCACCCATTGTAATATAAATATGTAACATTTGTGTGAATACAAGAGTGTTGGCTAGTGAGCCTTTTCCATCATGAATGATTGTAGGATCTAGAGAAAATATCTCTATGAGGTGGCATCACCCATTGTACCATAAATATGTACCATTGATGTGCATACATTTAGTGTCGATGCCTATATTTTATCAATAATTTGTGTATTTCACTATGTAAGGATTTTATTTATAGAATATGTTTGATAGAAGATTAATGAAAAACACTTATAACGACTAGGGAAAGAAAAGAACATCTCAAGAAGAGAGCATGGAAGGTTGTTTTAAATTTAAATATAAAAGTAATATATTTGAATCATTTGTAGGTTGAAGTTATGTGTATAGGATAATGTGCATCATGTAAATTAATAACATGAAGAAACTCCAAAAGATTGTTTAGAATTTCAGTGGAAAATAGTGTAAATTTTTTATGGAAATGTTGCAAACAGGGGAATTAGATGGATCAAAAGGTGATAAATATGATTTTTTTCTTTGGATTTTTACTTTAAATGTAATTCTTAACAATAATCGCTAACATGTTTCAAACATTTTAATTTTCATTTGTTGAATGTTGTGCAAGGACCAACAACAAGGGAATAGAAGGTCATCCTAAGATGATAAAGATTATGAGGGCTATAAATGATGATGAATTAGTCCTTGGTTCATATGGAGTGGTGATAGAAGTTAATGAGAGAAAATATTTTATAAAACTATGAGATATATAGTGGAAAAATGAATAGATATTCTTTCCATTTACAGTACAAAAATCATTCCAATGACTCCAAGAATTAGGTTATACATAAACTATAGCAAGGATTTATGGAGAAAAAATTGAACATAACAAAAAATAATCATTTCAAAAGTATTATTGTTCAACATGTTTTTTTGTAATATGCATACACTAGTCCAAAAATTACAAAATTAATATTTTTTCTATATTTATTTTGGTATAAATTTTAATCTTTTTTTTTAAATGTGTTTTTTATTTGTCAGAAATATTGATCAAATTATAAAGGATGATCGATGTGATATGTGAAACATGCTAGTAGGGATGTCAAAAAAATGTACAAGGAGATGGTCAAATAAATGAACATAATTGCATCACAAAAGGAACCATCCCAACAACAATGTGGATATGTATTCATTGTTTTTTTCTATGTACAAAGAATTTAATTATCAAATGAAATATTGATTTTCAATTGTTTTGTTGTTGTAGAAAAGAAAACAAAATGGAACACATTCATCACATAAAACTGGACAACCAAGGCAAAAAAAAGGTTGATCACAAAATTGTAAGTAATCAATGTACTCTCCTTACTTAAGATTCCATATTTGTTGTGATGTATATATTTTAATTGATTCACAACCATCCATGGATATTTTTTAACAAGTGTGTTGGCACAGGGGCAGACCCACGGTTAAATGATTAACAACGAACCAACAAAACCCCAACTACCAGCCCTTTTCACAACATCTGCGGAGTTGGCGAAGTCTCACCCGAGGTAGAAGGAGGGGGGGTTACAGGATATAGGTGTCTGTAACCAAGATGGGACACATATATGTGATAATAACACTTCACAGAGTATTCTATTAACACTTAGAAGATGACATGCATTAGTTCATTAGTCTTATTAACATCACAGAACATACCCAAAGATAGATCGGTGCAGTAACAAATGACAATATACCCATAGCACTTAGCATTATAATTTAGATCTAAAATTCATTCATCCTTAACACAAGTAAAGAACTAAGCAACAAAATATCTATCTATCATACATAATAATCAAGGCACATAGCATATTCATAACATAAACAACAAAGCACAAAGAAAACCAAAGACACAAGATATATGTGGTTCACCCCAGTGTGGGGCTACGTCCACCAACCACTTCGCCTTATTTATTATTCTTCAATATCTTACATTTAGTTTATCCTATGCACTAAGCCACAGAGTCAAGCTTCCCATTAGACAAGATATTTGCACACTGAGCACCAGATCCTCCTTCCCAAAACTAGGTCAAGGAACAGAACCTTACATACACATTTTGTTGCACAAAGAAACTCAAAACAACTTGCACTTAACTACTAAGACTTCGTTAGCTTGCTTCTTCTATCATACATTCTTACTTATTTATACTTTTACAATCCCTTACAATAAGGCCTAATCATGGGTAAACCCCTGTTGGTCACTGTAATTGCTTATTAACTAAACAATCAAGTGTTACATAAATTGTCAACCCAGGAAAGTCTATTTATTTAAAAGGCAATCACACACTATATATGCTCAATCTCAAAAGCAATCTAGAGTTGTAGTAAAAGTAAATTAATCACACCTTGTCTTGAACAGACTGAAGTTCTACTTTGAATTACAGAAAAGCAATCTATCTATTGCAGGGTTCGAGGTTTAAGGAAATAATTATTAGAAAAATCCTGGATTACATTAAGAAACAACAACCTAGGAAAGAAATCTTTTAGGATACTACAAAAAGACTAACTATTCTGTAATAGAGAACATGACCCTATTCCCCAAGAAGGAATCTTCAACACTTGTTTCTGACTATCACACTTTCATGAGCTCATTACTAATCAAAACGATTGACACGTACTGAAGGCTAACTATCTCATAACAGAGAACAGGACCCTATTCCCCAAGCAGGAATCTTAAACACCTATCTCTGATTATCACACTTTCATAAATTCATCAAGCATAATTACCAATCAGAATGATTAACAGTTACCCAAGCATGAATTGTATGAAAACAATGTAACAATCAGTAAAGCAGAGTTTTAGCAAAACAAAGTTCAGTAAAGTAGAGTTTTAGCAAAATAGAGTTTAATCAAGGTGTGAACAAAAATAATGCTAACACACTACAGAACTAATGGGTGAATCTTGTGAAGAAGGTGGGCCCTCCCTTCTCACAAGATTCCCTAGAAATGAAAGGAACTAAGAAGAAATGCTCAAAATAATCTTTTATTCATCTGTCAATTGTATCATGTTACAATATCCAAAGTGAACACGTCCTTCTCTGTAATTCCCTTCTTGCCAAAAAATATCCCCTCTAATGATGATTTCCCCTTATTTAAAGAGGAGAATCCTCTGAATACAACTGATCATCAAATTACATGTGCACATACGAATCCTATTCTTAGTCATATCTAATCTTCTATACTGGAATAGGATATCATGATCTCCCGTAGCAGAATGCTATTACAATAATTGGAATGGTGTTGGGTTGAGGTGTAGCTGTTGTGGCTGGTGTAACAACTTCTTTATTTATATTCTTGTTACTATTGTTGTATATTGTTTCAGCATTGCAAATCACAAACTATTTCAGCAATGTGATTTGCGTTCTGACTGTTTCAACAATGTGGTCTCAAGCAACAGCGATGCTTGATGCTGGCTTAAGGTATGGCTATTGTGGCTAGTGTAACAGCTCCTTACTGCTGTGTGAATTGTTGTTCCAACATCGCAGATCACAAACTGTTTCAGCAACAGGATTTGCGTGCTTTTGACTATTTCAGCAATGGGTCTTCAAGCAACAACAATAATCTGTAGTTTGAACTATTTCAGCAACTATATGTTTCTGATCGATGGCTAAGTATGAGAGTAATGTAAAATTACATGTAAAACAAATTAAACATATAGCAAAGAGAAGAAACATTATATACCTTTGGAAAGATAGGTTAATGTGATAATGTAAGCTTAAATGTGAGTGGGAAAATGATGTAACGACAGAAAAAAAGTATGAACAAAAAGGTACATTATAGGGTCCTAACATCCCCCCCAACTAAAAAGGTTGCATGTCCTTAGGAAACTTCAATCTAAGTCAGAATCTGGATGCCGACTTTGAGCGTGCAAATTACTTAAGCAATAGTTGTGGAAAGTGTTGTCTGTTGGAGCTCTGAATCCTTGAATGTGTTTTAGCCTTTGCCAAGCTATTGTTTCATCCTTCTTGGGAAACTTATGATGAACTTGATATTTCTCTGCTGACATCCACAGAATAGGAAAATGTAACTGATAACCTATCCATCTTTCAGCACATTGTTGAACGCATTTGATGTAGCTAGGTACCCCTGAGATTGTTGTCTCAATATTGGTAGGACTAAAGGGATTGTATTCCTATCTTGTCTCAGAAGCTTGTTGCCAAAACATGTTGTTTTCTTGTAGGGAAATGATCTCTGTGGATTTAATAAACTATTAACAATCCTGAAGTACTGTTGTTTGTAGTTGCCGAATATATTGAATCATCCCTGGTTTCTTCAAAAATTGATAATACTCTGCAACAAAGGTGGCAACATTCTGTGGTTCTGGTCATATCCAGAGGAGGTGGTTATCCTCGTTATGCTTGGTAGCTAGGAAGTCATTCTTCCATGTAATCTGATTGTTAAGGAAGCAGGTGAGTGCCCGAATCTGGATATCACTGACAAGAGGGTTAAGGTTAAGTTGTTGGTTCTCAGGGATGGCCTCATTATGAAGATATACCTCACATTGGAGGTGCTGATCAATAGTAGAGGCTTCTACAAAAGTTCTAACAAAATCTGTTGGATTTAACACTGCATGGGGTATGCCTTCTT
Source organism: Picea mariana (assembly GCA_032191745.1). Lineage (NCBI taxonomy): Eukaryota > Viridiplantae > Streptophyta > Pinopsida > Pinales > Pinaceae > Picea > Picea mariana. Next base: position 31,465 of record JASDQU010750319.1, read on the forward strand.
TGATTGATTTAATCTGAAAAAATGTAAGTCATTCTATGAGGAAAAGAGAGTAATTGGAGGATGGTTTCCTTGCAGCCAACAATTTTTGTGCCAATTCAAACATCAAGAGCAATTTGCCTTTTATCTCTTCATTTTGCTTCTTATGGGCACGGGATTCTTGGCATGTTTGCTCCAAAGCTTCCCAGTTTGAATAGATGTGGTTTAGCCAAAGTAGTCTGTGCTCCTGCAGGCTTTTGTCCTGTGTAACAACAAACTCTTTTTTTCATTTTTCCATTATTGTCTTCTCATCCCATGGTTGAGTTTGTGTTTCAACATCGCAAGTGATAGGCTAAGGTAGGGTTTGAGTGGCTCGTTCCACAAGAGTATGGGTGTTGATCTTGCTAGGAAGGGAAGATTCATCAATAGGCAGTGTTTGTACAACTTTATTAATAAAAATAGGGGCTTCAAATGTAGTAGTTGTTGTAGGCCAGGGTTCATTTTGAATTTTGGAAGGTCCTACTGGTTCTTGTGTAACAACAAGGTTTTCTTCTTTGACTGCAAAAGTCGTAGGTGCAGGGGAAGCTCCAGGCATTGGAATTTGAGTTACTTTGTAGCCTGCTTGATAATAAATGTCCCCACATTTACTGCACATATACTCTCTACACTAATTCTCTTTTGTGTTTTCCTCTGTCATGGTCACTATGCAAGCTAGGGTATACAATTTAAGTTCCTTTTCGTAGGCTTCCTTTACCATTACTAGCTCTTGCTTGTAGGCTTCCAGTTCAGACCTTAGGAACTCATTTTCTTGTAAGACAAAGGCCATTGTTGGTTCTGGTTGTTGATATTTCATAGGTGTATTAAGAGGGGTGACTAGTTCTTGTGTAACAGTCACAGCCACACTAGCTGGTTCTTGTGGAGTAGCTACAGGATCAACAACCGATTCTTGTGCTTCAACTTCTTGATGTAGAGAAAGTAGTGTTGCGGAACCCTGGGCATCTGATTACTGTATTTCAGTAACAACATTAGCAGTTGGTTCTTGTGTTTCAGTTGTAACTGGTTCTTGTGTTTCTGCTACTGAATGAGTAGCTAGTTCTTGTGTTTCAGCTACTGGATGAGTAGTTGGTTCTTGTGTTTCAGCTACTGGATGAGTAGCTGGTTCTTGTGTTTCAACTACTTGATTTAAAGAGAATGATGTCACAGTCCATTGGGCCTCTGGTTCTTGTGTTTCAGTGCCTATGGGTGGAATAGGTAAAAATTCTAGAATTTGGGAGGGTAGAGGTGTACGGGCTTTTAGCAAGATGGGTTGGGGGTTTAGGGCAGTGGTAGTAGTGGCTGCTCTTGTTGAGGTCCTCATTCATTTTCTTTGTAAAAAGGAGGGAAAATGAGGAATTTTCTTCTTTCTTTTGCGTGTGGGTTTTTCCTCAGTGATGGGGCAGGGAGAGTTGTCTGGTTCAGAATCATCGCTAAGGATATGAACAGTAGAAGTAGATGATTCTGGTAAGTTGTGGGGCGGGCTTGGTATGGTAGGAGGGTTAATTGGATCAATTGGGTCTGTAGGCGGGTTGTTAGGTATTTTCGGGGGGTTTGGAAGGTTTTTTGGTTGTTGTTCCTGAAGATTTTCAGGATGTTCAACAACTTCTTGAGGGTCTATGAGTGGGTTATTTAGGGGAGGGTTTTGTTGGGCAAAACCCTTTTGGAGGAGTAGTTGAGCGAGACGGTGATAGGTGAGGGAAAGGGTGAGATTTTTAGCCTTTTTACAATAATGCGACATATTTATAAGACATCCGAGCATATAGTAGGGAATATTCACCAATCTAGCATGTCATAAATGAGACAACAAGACAAAATCATACCGGTAGACTACCTGGTATCGGCCTTCATAGGTGAGGTAGTGCTTGACAAACTCTATAACTTTCAGCCAAGGAGGCGGCAACGAGCTAAGTCAAACACCCTAGCCTTTAGGCTCAATTTGTTCTCCTGGCAAGAGAAAATCCTGCTGGCCATTAAGGATAATGTGTTTGTGGTTGAACCAGTGAATGCTAGTGACAGGGAGACCCGAAACCTATGCTATATCATCCTCTATGACTAGAATCTGAACCCCTTGAACAATGGAATAATATTCTTGAAGATTTAAAGAAAATTGAAGAACCTGTTGTTGATCAAATCCCTGGAGCCTCTGAAAATAACCTAGCCAGCCTGCCTACAGAAAAATTTGATAGACTTCTGGATATTATTCTAACAGGGTTGTCGTGGCGGGTTCGTATCGTATAACAGGGCCTCCCATAGCTAACAGCTCAATAAAATGCACAGTCAGAGAGTCAAGTAACCGCTTCTGAACAGAGTAAGTTTTACGGGTGAAGCCATGAAAATGGTGGTGAAAACAAATAGAATTATGGGTAAAAAGGAATGACAGTAGTCAGTTTGTGTGAAATGATGGCATAAGATTTCGATTTTTTTTTTCCCCAAAGTACGACTAAAATAATGATTTTAAGTGAGTGATAATAATGAGTTGGGGTCTTCTCATTAGCCATAGTTCAATTGTATTTACATATAAAGTTTACATACCTCATCTTTACCTTTGATTCGTACTTCAAAAATATAGTTCTTGTCCATAATAGTTCTACAGTAACCGTGGGAGAGACTTTTGATTTATTAGAGAAATTGTATCAAGGGTTTGTTTAATTATGAGAGAGGGTCATGGAAGGACAAAATGTAGTATGAGAGCGAAAGAGCTGAAGTAGATGTTTTTATTGACAGGGAATGCTGAAAAGTTGGTGTTTCAGCAACAAGAAAAGAATAGAAAAATGTTTGTTGAAGAGTGATGTTTTAACAATGGAAAATACTGTTGAAGAAATGGTGTTTCAGCAGTGGCGACATGTTGCTGAGCAATGGTGTTTCAGCAATGGAGAAAAAAAGGACGAAAAATTGCTGAACAGTGGTGTTTCAGCAATGGGGAAAGGGCGAAAAATTGTTGAACAGTGGTGTTTCAGCAATGGGGAAAAGGGTGAAAAATTGTTGAACAGTGGTTTTTCAGCAATGGGGAAAAGGGTGAAAAATGAGGAAAAGTGTTGCTGGAAAGTGATGAAGAAAGAGGGAGTAGTGTTTCACAAAATGAAGCTTGGATCTTCTTGAAGTAAGATCATCCTTTCTTGGTAGGCCTTTCCTTTGATCGAGAATCTGCAAAAGAATCAATTGTAACATGCCATTCCTTGACATGGATTATTAGTAAAAGAAATCTAATCTAATACTAAAGGAATTAAATTCAGAAAAGTTAATTGCAATGAGGGGTAGGAGGCCCCTCTAAAAAGAGATAATGTGAGTCTGCCACACATGTGGCCTTAAAATCTTCTTTGGAAATGGGGCACTGGTACAGATGGAGCCAATGACCATTCACTATTAACGGTGTTTTAGAGTCATCGATTGTGAGGATCCTTACTGTTCCATTGGGGAAAATAGTGTCCACTTCATAAGGTCCAAGCCATCTTGTACGTAGTTTCCCTTGAAATTCTTTAAATTGAGAATCATACAGTAAAGCCCAATTACCTTTTTGGAATTGCTTATGCTTGATGGTTTTGTCATGCCATTTTGATCTTTGTTGTTGAATCATAGTTGTCTGATGAATGGCATCTAGTATTTTTTCATCCAATTCATTAAGCTGCTGCAACCTGGCTATCTGTGCATCCGTCAAATCAAGGTTGACAACTAAAGCAGTCCTTAAGGTTTTGATTTCAAATTCCACAGGAAAGATGACACTTTTTCCATAGACTAATTCATAGGGAGAGAATCCTGTAGTATTTCTCTAGGTAGTTTTGTAAGCTCATAATGCTTCAGGGAGCCTGTGAGACCAATCCTTTATGTTTTCCTTCATTGTTTTTGTGAGAATGGATTCTATTACTTTATTTGTGCTTTCCACCTGTCCATTGGCTTGGGGGTGGTATGGTGTAGTCATTCTATGATGAATATGATATTTTTGAAGGGTAGCTTTAAAACCATGAGAAGTGAAAGGAGGTCCTCCATCTGTAACTAATTCTCTAGGCACTCCAAATCTGATAAAGATGTCTTCAAATAGAAAGTCTAGAACCGCTTCTTCAGTAGCTCTATGGAGTGCTTTAACTTCCACCCATTTGGTCATATAATCTGTACAGACCACTATATAAACTTTTTGATTAGATGGAGGGTTAATGGGTCCTACAAAGTCTAAGGCCCATCTTTCAAATGGTTTGAGTACTACCTGAAGATTTAATGGCATTTCATCTCTATGATTAGGTTGACCCATTCTTTGACAGCTATCATAGGCCCAAACATATTTCTTTGCATATTTAAAAAGTGAGGGCCAATAATACCCCATCCTGAGAATTTTATGTGTTGTTCTCTTATCAGCAAAATGCCCTCCACAAGGGCCATCATGACAAGATTTTAGTAAATCATAAACCTCATCTTCTCTAATGCACCTTCGAATTTATTGATCAAGTCCTGTGTGGAAAAGACACCCACTTATCCAGCTATACTGATCACTTTGTTGAATGATTCTTCTTCTCTCTCAGTGGGATAGGTGTGGTGGTAACTTCCCTGCAACCAAGTAGTTAACGATGTCTGTATACCATGGTGAGTGAGAAGATACTGCAAATATATATTCATCGGGAAAGGAATCATCTACTAGGGTATTATCATTAGGTGTTAACCGAGAAAGGAAATCAACAACTACATTTTCTTTTCCTGGTCTATCTACAATTGTAATATCAAATTCTTGTAATAATAGTAACCATCTGGTGACTCGAGCATTTGTGATAGGTTTGTTCATTAAATATTTGATAGTTGAGTGATCAGTATGGACAAGAGTAGAGTAGCTGGTGATGTAATGTCGAAATTTATTAATAGCATAGATAACTGCTAAGAATTCCTTTTCGGTAACCGTATAGTTAAGTTCAGCAGGAGTCATATTCTTGCTAATGAAGTAAATAGCATAAGGGAGATGATTTTCTTCTTGTCCAAGACAACTCCTATTGCAATATCTGAAGCATCAGAGGATATATGAAAGGGAAGTGTCCAATCAGGTCCTCTTAGAATAGGGGTTGTAGATAACTGATGTTTGAGTGTATTAAATGCTTCCTGGCAAGGATTAGTCCACTTGAATTCAACATTTTTCATTAGTAACACAAACAAAGGAGAAGCTATTTTGGAAAAAAATTTAATAAATCTTTTGTAGTATCCAACATGTCCTAGGAAACTTCTCACCTGTATTTGGGTTTTGGGAATAGGAAGATTTTTATTGACTTGTATCTTGGATGGATCCACCTGGATTCCTTGAGATGAAATAAAATGTCCAAGCACTATTCCTTCACTCATCATCATATGACATTTTTCTGTACTTAAGGAGAGGTGGGCTTGTATACATCATTTAATTACTTTCTCAAGGTTTTGTAGTGCTTCCTCAAAAGAGACACCATAAGGGGTAAAATAATCCATAAAAATTTCCATAGAGTCATTAATCATATCAAAAAAGATTCCTAAAACTGCTCTTTGAAAGGTTACTGGTGCATTACATAGTCCAAATGGGAGGACTCTATAAGCAAAAGTTCCCCAAGGGCTAGTAAAAGTGGTCTTATCTTGGTCTTGGGGTGCAATTTTGATCTGATTATACCCACTGAAACCATCTAAAAAGGAGAAAAATTTCTTCCCTGACAAACTATCTAACACCTGATCAATG
>JASDQU010750319.1:46710-61508 GCA_032191745.1 Picea mariana
TGAATGTTGTTTCTTGCGAAGGACCCAAGTACTTTCCCTTTGAGACCTTTTTTTCCTTGTCTGCTCCCATTTCAGACGAGCTAGTCTTCATTTTAAAATGCCCCGGTACTATTTGGCATTAACCCAAACCCACTTTTCAGTTTTGGCTGATGAGGAAATTTTCACTTGCCCTATATCATTTGTTTCCATGGGTTCTAAAGTTTCTTGTCCCATTGCCATGATGCTATTAAGGGAAATCAAAGTCTCTGCCAAAAATTGACCCTCTGTTTTATGCTTAACCCTTCACTATCTGTTGGTATGACCACTGAAAACTTGCTGCTCTGCCCACTGTCCCTGTTAGACCATTGTCCCTGTACTTTGTTAGCCCACTGTCTCTGTCCCTGTCCCTATCTCTGGATGTCTGCAACTGCCTTTAAAACAACATCCATCTGATTCTTGTTATTGGGAGCTTTCTTCAAACAGTTTGCATACATTCTTGAGGTCAAACAATCTGTCAGTCAATCTGGGTTTGTATTTATGTGGTTTTCGTTGTAAAAATTGTTGAGATATGTGGCCTTGTAGGTGGAAACCTAGTGTAGTTGCGCCCAGATAAATATCACCAACCTGTAATTTGCCCATCAAATGATATTGCAATCATTCTAGAAGTTAGGAATAATTTTTTAGTTGCTCACCACTCTATGCAACCTTGTTGGCCACCATACAATGCTTAGATCAATCCCTCCTCACCATAACTGTTCCCAAACTCAAAGTTAAACACCTCATGACTCAGAGAAACACTCATTCAGTATGAGATTCGACCCTGTGAACTCTGGAACTATGGTTTCTGCCCAAAACTGCACTGAAACGCTATATGGAAATGGACTTGGATAAATGTATGGAAACTATTGTGTAAGGTTTTTAAAGCTTACATTGAGGGGAGGGACCATGGCCCACGTGCCTTCCTCCACGTTTCTCACTTTTTAAATACATATTCCCATTAAGAAAAGGAAAACTCTTAAGCAAAGTCTCCAACGCTTTCCATCGGCACAATTACTATTAACTACAATGCTTTCCATAGGCGCAATTACCATTAACTCCAACGTTGGTAACCAAAACACTTACCATGAACTCTAGTGCTTATCATTAACTCCAACTCTTGTTATCGGAATACTTAGCATGAACTCCAACGGTTGTGGTCATGAGAACCAATTTCAAGATTTTCTTAGGTTGCAATTTTACGTATTGAAACATCAATATGAAGGGGGAATGACCCATGACCCCCTCCATGTTGTAAAGGAATGTGTTCTTGGAGGTGGTGGAGAAGGGCGTGGACATGTCACCCCATTCCCCTTGTAATTATTTTATTATTCAAAACCCCTTTTAAACTACAAACGACGCTTAATGATATTAAAAACCTATATATATGTGTGGGGGGCATGTGATTAAATGTGAGGAATGAGTGGGGGAACACCCTTATTTTAACATTTTTTAATTATTTTGAAATCATTTATTTTAAAGAAATTTTACCACCCTCGTGAACTTATTTAAAATCACAATCAAACCAAGTATTATCACGTGAAACTAAACTTAGTGTTTGATGATTCGAGTTGAGTCCACACACCTCATGACGATGATACAAATACAAAATCTAGACTCATAATTTGCAACGACTACTCACTCGAAGAGCTTAAATGAATGAGCACCTACACAATCACTCAGAGAGCTTCCCAAGATAGTCACCAGTTCGCTCTTGAAAAAGTTCATAACTTGGCCTCCAGTTCACCTGGGACAAGTCCCAACAAGTCCTTCGGTCTACACCGAAGGTGTTCGTGCAATGCACTCCAATGCAAATCAGACCCATTAACTCCTCTAAAAAGGGACATAACCCCCCGAGACTGTTGTTCATATTTTGGCCATAACTTTTGACTTGGGTATTGATTGTGTGTGTTCTTTATATCAATGGAAAGGTATTTCTGATATCTACAATTTCCCAGCTATATTATTGGAGAAATTTATATCCAATTTTATATGTTTTTCAGGATGAATATCTGGCACCTTGTCAACAACCTTGAAAGATGCAATGCCTTCATCATGAGCAGAAGAACTAGAGATCGAACTCAGGAAAACTTATATGATTTTTCAATTAATTAATGATTCATTTATATGAGTTCTAATGATTAGTATTAATATTTTATTTGGAGTTACTCCCATATGTTGTATGTTGAATGGTGCCAAATAACCAATGCTAGGAAGAGGTCGTACTCAACATCCCATCGATGCAATCTTCATCTAAGGATGAAAAAGTAGTAGTACCAATCATTTCCATAGTGATAGAGGAACAATGAAAGGAATCAATCTCAAATGGTTGAAGAGGGGATCTGAACTCTATGATGATCAACGCTCCTAATACCCATGCCAATCATTATGATGGATGTGACACGTTATGGGCAAAATATATGATGACCCACCAGTGATAGAAGATAAATTTGATATATAATTGTTGTCTTGTTTCTCATAATCACAAAGGGAGTAAATACAAACATTGGTAGGAGAAACGTCACGGGGGTAGGTGGAAATACAAGAGTCATATTGAACCCCAATAAATACTAGAATTGTACCTAAAGAAAGGGCTTTTGGCTCTTCAAACATTGTACATTTCTGAACTATTTTGGGAAGACAGTTTCAACTAAAATTGAGAAGCCACTCCTTGGAGATTTGATGTACTATCACTAAAACTGTTAATATTGAGAATCCCTCAAGGTCAGCTTTTGATAGAGAGAAGAACTTGCATGCATCGTTGTTTTGTTGTGAACAATTTCAAATAGAATGTATGTTTTTCACATGGGATGTAAGGACATGTTTGCTTATGGACTATTCTGACACAATTTATGTTACTCTTACAATTTTGTTACTCTTTTTTGTATTTTATTCCTTCAGTACATGAGTTGTTGATGTATGCATAGATGTGATTTAGATTGTTCTTGTCATGTATGTGTATATATGTGTTTCTAAATGTGCACCTTCATGACAACTATCTGAGTGGGGTTTTAAGCAGATTTTAGTTTCATTACAACTCATTTGGTTACGATAATTCGCTTCTAGATAGGATAGGATATATTAGACATGAATTTACATAATCTTCATCAACATAGTTTGTTTGAATAACCATCCATAATTCATCTTCATCGATGGACTAGGCTGCAACCGGTAAAACTAAAACCAGAAATGGTTGTTGGGCTAGAACCTTGATGGGTTCAATTATCACACAAACTTGTCAGAGTCTTGTGGGTTCGTGGTTTCTACCTAAGTCAGTAATTTTTTCCTGTCTTTCTCCTTTTCGTCGACCAAATCTTAAGTTTGTCCCTTTTTGGCTGGTATTTTTCTCTGTTTTTTCCCTCGATCGTTTGAGCGACTTTTTGTTTTGTGTAGTCCTACCTGAGAAGTCTTGGCCCCAAGCCTTTTTGTTTTCTCTGAGGTTAATCACTTCCCTTTCTACCTCTGCCACCGATCCTTTTTCTTTCCCGAGCCCTCAACCAGTCATCCAAGTATTTATTTACACAGACCGCAACCATAAGCACAAAACACATCACTTAGAGTGGTTTGATATGGAATCGAATCAAGCAAGTGAGAAAGATCAGTTTTCAGTGGCTGGGATTCAAGGTGGAGTTCATACCAATGGTTCACGGGTATTCGGAATCTGAAAGTTTCCCAAAGTTTAATGCCGGGGCAAAGGCCCGAGATCTAAGGTTGGGCAAAGATTTAATCTGGGTCATGGATCTCATTATGAAAGATCAATGGTGAATAATAATCATGGGAATTGGGAGTTCATAATGTTATTGAAGTTGTTCGTCAAAGATATAAACTCCAAAAACCCGAAATCAGTAGGATTCATTCGATCCAGCAGGATGCATGGCATCAGATCCGAACTGCGGAGAAAGTCATTATGGGAAAACTCAAGTGAGGGACATGCAAATTTTCCAAGCCCTGAAATTATGAAATGCCGAAGTGACGATATTTATCTGGGCCGTCCGATTTAAAAAGGTGCGTGGCACCTGATCTGAAAATTTGTGATTTCATGACTCGAGGGTTTTTGCATGGAGCATGATGCAAGTTCGTGAAATGTGAAATTGTGAAGTGCCCAAGAGTTGGGCTCATGGTCACAGCCTGAGGTTGCATGGAGCGATGGAAATGAGCTACGTCAAAGGTCAGAAATTCTCGTGTTGGTCACGGAAAAGGATCTGTGTGGCCTCGAGACGCCAGGATTCACTTGAAGAAATCGAGAGGATCACCTAGAACATTCATGGGTGTTAGGCCTCATCCCAATTCCAATGAAAGTAGTTAATGGAAATGGGGGAGGTGGTTGAAACCTCGTTTCACCCCATAAATGGAGAGCATGAAAAAGATGGCCATGGAGGCCGACTATCAGCTCTGTCAATGGATTCTCTTGCAAGCCCATACTGATCTGAGCTTGCATCTGATAGAAGAGTGCCTACACATTCTGACAGAGAAGACATAGATGCAAATCTTTGATTGTAGTGGCCAGGTCACATTCCTGGTAGTGGCAAGTTGTTTTGAGTATAAATAGTTAGTTTTGATATTTTTTTATGGTCGATGGTAGAGCTAAGATCCTGCTTGTAAAGTTTTGATGAAGCCTCTGGTTCTATGGTTATGTGTAGCCATTTGAGACTTATTGTTTAATGATAGTCAACTTTATTTTCATCTCTATTTCTTCTGATAATGAAGACTCGAGCATGGATGATCCAGTCGAGATGTTGTAACTATATTGTGATGTATGTTTGATCTTAGTCTGGTTATAATTTCTTTTAGTTTCCTAAAACTCAAAACCAAAGAGGATCTTGTTTCTTGATTTTTTCCTCCTTAGGTTGCTGGAAGACCGAATGTCCATACCAGACCTCTACATTTTCTTCTTAAGTTCTTCATCCTACTCAACCTTACTACAACTTACTAATTGAAGTTAGATCAAAACCTCATCTACCTATGCACACCAACCTAGTTTTCCAAGTTAAAGAGATATTATCCTGATTTTGTATCCATTAGACCCCCCCTTTTAATTTATTCATTGTGACATAAAATTGATGGGTATTGGGATTGCCTCTGTCACAATCCAGAGGTGACTTCTGGTGCTAACATTTATGGCATCGTTGCCGAGGAAGAATTGAATATTTTTCCTAGGATTGAACGACAAAGCTTACTGATTCTAAAGGTGCATCAGAACTCAGTACATTGAAGATTGCAACTATTCACTTGGAAACTCCACTATTATGACTCCACTATTTCAGTTGACCCAGAGAGGATTATTTAAGAGCAAGAAATATTTCTCAGAAATGTTTTTGTTGGTGTCCTGGATTGAAAATCTCTCTGGGAGAACGATAATGACTAGATCTGGTCTTTGATGGTGAACAAAGACCAGACACTTTCAGGATACGCATCATTCACCTGGAAACTCCATGATTAAAGAACCTAATGGAAACTCCACTAGTTTGAAATGGACCATATCTTGGCTTAGAGGTTTTTTTTCTATGATTTTTCAAAAATAGTTGGTTTCCCTAACCCACCACCTAGTAGACATGAATGGGAAAGTAGCCTTCCTAGATTTCGAGGAAAAGGGTGGGAAGCACCAACTGAGAAGTTGATGGACTTTCATGAATTTATTCATCCACTTCTTATCGTGCATGAAGATATTCAGATTAATCTTTTCAAGTATTCATTATAGGGGATTGCTCATGATTGGTGTCGATCTCTTCACGTTGCAAGCATTAGCTCTTTGACCAATTTTCATGCAACTTTCAATTCGTTTTATAAAGATTATTTTCTAGCTGAGTGTCTTTATGAAAATTGTTGTGATGAGTTTTATTTGTTTTATAAAGACTTTTCTTGTCACAAAGATCGGTTTTTTGATGAAGCTGTTATTGTGGAAGCAAGCATTTTCCATGGAGAGCATGAGGTGTTGAATGATATTCATTATGATAGAGATAACATAGAAATGCCTGGCATCATATCAGACATGTCTGTTGTTTTAAGTGTTCATGAAGATAAACATGTTTCTTTTGAATATCCCAATGTCGAAGAGCAAGTGTATTCTACAAAAGATTTTTCTCCTGATTATGAAGCTGAGATAGATGAAAATCTAGCAGCAAAAGCTAGGGAAGGTTCCTCTATGTTTTTTCCTAGTTTTTCAGAGTCGAAGGCATAGTTTGTTTGCTGCTCTTATAAAGGAAATGCAGAGCATATTCCTGTCCTGGAAACTGTAAGTGAGAAAATATCAATTGGGATTAGCCAACCTGCATTTGTCCTCCACCCACCTGTATACTCTAAGAACATTGAATGACAGGTGAGCAACAATGAAGTACAGAAGGTAATTTCTTCCCAGTTAAGCTTTCCTGGTCATAAATTTTGTGACCCTGTGGGGTTATATATGGAACTATGTTTTCCAAAACATTGGAGCCTACAAAATTGTTCATATTATCATCATTCGGAGGTATTGTCAGTGTTCCAATACATATTTTATTTATGTTTTCATACTTCCCTTACCTTTTATGGATTATTTGTAGTAAAGAGAAGAATTATATTACCGAACAGTCTGGGTGGTTATGGTGGAAGTTTTCTTTCACCTAACGCTTTGTAAAAATCAGTTAGCCTAGGACTGTACATAAATAATCTATTTCTGGAGCCCATGTATTTTCTTTTGTTTATAGTAATTATCAGCCTGTAATCCTTAGCAAGACATTTTTTGAGCATGACTCCATAACCCAATAGCTAAGGCACTAGAACTACTTGTTCTTGATAGCTCACAAAGAGCATGCCATCCCCTATGGAGCCAAATGTTATCACACAAACATTTTAGAGTCTTGTGGGTTCGTGGTTTCTACCTAAGTCATTAATTTTTCCCTGTCTTTCTCCTTTTTTCCGACCAAATATTAAGTTTTTCCCTTTTCGGATGGTAGTTTTCTCTGTGTTTTCCCTCGATCATTTGAGTGACCTTTTGTTTTGTGTAGTCCTACCTGAGAAGTCTCGGCCCCAAGCCTTTTTGTTTTCTCTAAGGTTATCACTTCCCTTTCTACCTCTGTCACTGATGATTTTTCTTTCTCGAGCCCTCAGCTAGTCGTCTAGGTATTTATTTACACCGGCCGCAACCATAAGCACAAAGTGTATCACTTAGAGCAGTTTGATATGGACTAGAATCAAGCAAGTGAGCAAGATCATTTTTCAGTGACTGCGATTCAAGTTGGAGTTTAGACTGGAGGTTCAAAGGTATTTGAAATCTGAAAGTTTCCCAAAGTTTAATGCCGGGGCAAAGGCCCGAGATCTAAGGTTGGGAAAAGATTTAATCTGGGTCGTGGATCTCATTATGAGAGATCAACGATGAATAATAATCGTGGGAATCGGGAGTTCAGAACATTGTTAAAGTTTTTCATCAAAGATCTGAACTCCCAAAACTTGAAATCAACAGGATTCGTTCGATCCAGCAGGACGCGTGGCATCATATATGAACTGTGGAGAAAGTCATTACAAGAAAAATCAAGTGAGGGACGCGCAAATTTCCCAAGCCCCGAAATTCTGAAATGATGATATTTATCCGAGTCATCCGATTCAAAGGGGCATGTGGCACCTAATCTGAGAAGTCGTGATTTCACGACTTGAGGGTTTTCGCATGAAGCGCGATGCAAGTTCGCAAAACGCGAAATCATGAAGCACCCAAGAGTTGGGCCCATGGTCACAACCTGAGGTTGCATGGAGCGATGGAAAAGAGTTGCGCCAAAGGATGGAAATGTCTTTGTTGGTCACGGAAAAGGATTTGTGTGGCCTTGAGATGCCAGGATTGACTCGAAGAAAGCAAGAGGATTGCCTAGAACATTCATGGGTGTCAAGCCTCATCCCGATCCCGATGAAAGTAGTTAATGGAAATGGGAGAGGTGGTTGAAACCTCGTTTCACCCCATAAATGGAGACATTGGAAAAGCTAGCCATGGAGGTAGACTGTCAGCCCTGTTAACAGATTCTTGATGCAGGAGCATCTCTCCACATCAATCATCCAACCAACCAACCCACGTCAGTGCACGCATTCAATGAAGAGAGGCGCAGCCCTCATTTCAAAATTTGAAATTTGAATGTAATTAATGTTGTAGGTTGTTGATCCATGAGGCCTTGCTTTGCATAGACTGTAGATAAGGATGCCTTTAATGTTTGAAGGCTGAGATCTAGATCTGATTCTGGACTAGACAACCCATTCAATGTAATTGAATAGGGTAGGTGAGATTGGAGGGAAGAGCTCAAAGAGACCCCTCATGTAAAATATTGAGAGGCCTTCTTTGTATTATTAGAGTAGTGGTAGCAGAGTAGAGAAGAGTCGAGACCTTGTTACAGTTCGTGCTCAAGAACACCTTTGTAAAGGGACATTTTTATTAATACAAACTAGAGCAGTTTTTCTTCCATATTGTATGTGTTATGTGAATGTCTTTATGTGTTCTTTATATGTTGTAGATGTATGTTAGGTATGCATTTGCAGGGGTTGTTTGATTTCAGGGTTAGAGGTCTTTGAGGCTTCACAACAGGAGGGTGTGACAAAACACTGCAGGTTCTGATAGCCGGTGCTTAGAGAGCACTTCCAGTTTTGTGGAATTTGGACAAAGACGTGCCAGGAGGGCACAGTAGCTGAAATCATTAGCTCAGAGGAAGACCTCAAGGTTACTAAACACCTTGGAGGCAGGGATGTGTATGAGAGACATAGTTGTAGATAGAAACTCTATTGTGAGTTCTATAGAGCTCTGTTAAGTGGGCATTGAGAATATGCACAGATGCATTGAGGAAGAACTCTGCCATGAGTTTAGATAGAAGTTGGAATCACTGAAGATTCTAGACACTCTACCAGGAGGGAATTGAGTAAGTGCTAGAGAGCACAGAGAGAACTCTTTGAGTTCTAGAATTTGGAGAAGAGTCCAAGGAGAAGGATCTTCACAGGGTTGTTGAACACCCTGAAAACTCAGCAATAAGTTGCTTGAGCAAGGATAGTCAAGAGGAAATTAGATTCCCCATTTGAAGGAGAAAGAAAAAATAATGAGTTCCTTAGAGGTCGAAGCTACATGAAAGATCAAGACGGATAGCACCTTCGTGTGTGCAGAGACTTTGCAAAGGCACAGAAGTCACATAATCCCTTGAGGATTCGTGAGTAAAGCTTAGGAGGAGTAGCATTTTTATGCGCGCAGGCGAGGGACTCAAGATCAAAGAGTTCGTTGAGGAAAGAGAGAAAAGGTTGAAGCCTTTGGATTTTGGAAATTCTTCCAAGTCTGGGAAGAAAGTGCATGCTCAGGAGGAGCACAACTACCGTCGGATCAGGCCGAGAAAGAGATTTGGACTGTTGAATTTCCACATCCAAGCAACGTAGGAGGAGCGCACAGGAAGACAAGGTCTAAACCATCAGATCTTGAGAAAACACCCAACATCCATTGGACCTGTCAGGAGATGCATGAGGGTTAAGCCATCGTGAACAACAAAGGAGGAAATTTCCGAAATAGTTGAGCTATCAGGATTTTTGACTTCAGGATTTTGGAGGTCTCGAGGACAAGAGGTCAGGACACTCCATGATGAAAGTCCCGAAATAGCAAATAGATCACAGTCATCCATAAGAGGGAGGAAACATATCACAAGATCACCCATTTTGGGGATTCAGATATCCGGAAACAAAAGAGGAAGGAGTCTTTCGACTTCGCACCTGGCGAATTCCCAAAACTATCTAGACCATCCATTTGTGGAGGACACATGGCAGAGATCGAGAGTCCATCGGGATTTCGGATACTGGGGATTCAAGTTGACAGAGGAGATTGTGTCATAGGGGGTCATAAGTTGTGAAATCATGAAATGAAAAGGACCATCCATGTGAGGGAGTACGCGTGGAAACAATCCAAGATTTCGGGAGATTTTCCAAAAGGAGGTCATTTCGACAAATCGAAAATCGGGAATTCGGGAGTCTCGTTGACAAGAGGTCGGGCTCTTGTATTGATAAGTCCCGAAGGGAATAAGACCATGGTCTTATGAGAAGTGGTCATACAGGCCAAGGCATAGCCCAGGGGGCTAATTTTTTATTGAATCCATTTCAGTATTTCGGCATTTCAGTGATCGGGAGATCAAGGGGACAAAGAACCCCTTACATCGGGAAACAGAAAGTCCCAAAACCTGAAATATAATTTTCTGTCGGGGAAAAAGCCACAGACGTGCAGAGAGGTCGTGACAGAAGAATGACCTGTGGATCGAAATTCTGAGATTCCAGAGGAGGAATCGAAAGAGCCACTTCATCTCAAGGGGAAGTTGATTGAATGATCCTTAGACCAGGAGGTCAATGCTATACCTGCCAGGAGGGCATAGGGGATCTGCATCATCAAGTTTGGTATCAGAGCTTGAATCTTGTCCATAGATTTCAGGGAAGGGAAGTAGGAGGAGAAAGAGCACTCTGATACACACAATTTGTGGTATCAGAGTGGGATTTCATCTGTATATTTCAGGTGAAGCGAGAAGGCAAAGGAAGACAGAGAATTGGAGACTCTGTGATGATTGTTTGCAAGTAGGAAACAATCAAGAAGACAGTCAGGAAGGCTGTGAAAGAGGCTAGAAACACTCAAGGGTGCAGAGTGATAGTAGCAGGTTTGCCAGGAGGGAAGATAGATACAACAAGATGGTTATTGAAGGCCATAGATATGCTGGAAGGAAAGACCCAGAGCTGAAGAGCAGATCTGAAATAGATGAAGAGCTTGCTAATATAATGGAAAAAATGGAAAAGCTTTCATTTCAGATGCAGGAGAATGCTAAGTCGAGATGGGTATATGGATGGCCCATGAGGAAGCCGAAAGAAAAATGGCCAGTCAAGGAGTTGATGGCTAGAAGATAGTGTAGGTTGTTAAGAGGATGGTTGAGGCATGCTTAAAACCTCGACGGACCCGACGAGATGGTTTAGGTATGTGAACCAAAGACTGAGAGAAACCTCGGTAGTGAAGATGAATTGGGATCGGCTGAAGATCTCAAGGACTGCCAGGAGGGCAACACATAAATTCCCAATTGCCAGGAGGGAAAGGAGTTGATATTTCTATGGGATCTCATAGACTATCATGGGGACAGCTAGGGAATTTCACATTGCCAAGAGGGAAATGAGATGAGGTCACTACGGGATCTCATGGACTGCCAGGAGGGTAGCAAAAAGTTTCCAAATTGTCAGGTGGGCATGGGAACGGAAATGGGACTATTTGAGATTCTCATGAACTCAGAGGTGAGTTTGAATCAGCCCGAGGAGATGACAGGGTAGGTGAGCTCAGAGATGGATTTGGATCAACAGATGTAGCTGACAAAGAAGGAATATCAGAGGAATCTTCTAATGATTGGAGGAATTTAGATATTACTGCCACACAGCCCAGAGGAGGCCAAGGTCCGTGTTGCAGATGAAGCAGCAACATCAAGAGAAAGACAACCAGTTATGACTGTCAAGAAAGAAGAATTAGAGAAGACATTAGAGACTGCCCAAGCAGGGGAAGAAGATGAGAATTCTGAGGAGTGTCTCAATATTTTCAGCCAAGAAGTTGAAAAGACTGCAGCATTGGAGCTTGCAGAAGCTGAAGAAGAAGGTGCAGGCAACATTAGCTTTGTTGATCTGTGTGAATAGATTGAATCCCTGGAGAGAAGGGTGATAGTGCAGGGTATGCACATCCAACAGGTGAGGTTGGAAGCAGATGAAGGAGATGACATGGGAGATCATGATGATCTTCCCATCTATAGAAAGAAAATGCAACTAAGGAGATTGCATGAACAGAGCCAACCACTAGAGCAGCTGGATGAAGTGATCGAGAAGATTAGGAGGCTGATGGTAGAGTCAGCAAAGACTGCCAACAAGGAGAAGTTGGGTAGAAAAGTAGCAGCAGCAGCAACGCAACAGAAGCAATAACAACAGGGAGATGGAGTAGATGAACAACTCCAAAAATTTGTTTGGGATCCAGGAGGATTTCCATAGCTGATATGGGAATATCATGAGTAGGAGCTCATGAATTTTGTAGTTGAGTAGTATGATGCAGAAGCATATCTCCATGTCAATCAGCCAGCCAGCCAACCCACATTAGTGCACACATTCAATGAAGAGAGGCGCAGCCCTCATTTCAAAATTTGAAATTTGAATGTTATTAATGTTGTAGTTTGTTGAGCCATGAGGTCGTGCTTTGCATAGGCTATAGATAAGGAGGCCTTTAATGTTTGAAGGCTGAGATCTAGATCCAATTCTGGACTAGACAACCCATTCAATGTAATTGAATAGGGTAGGTGAGATTGGAGGGAAGAGCTCAAAGAGCCCCCTCATGTAAAAGATCGAGAGACCTTCTTTGTATTATCAGAGTAGTGGTAGTAGAGTAGGCAAAGAGAGTAAAGAAGAGCCGAGACCTTGTTATAGTTCATGCTCAAGAAAACCTTTGTAAAGGGACATTTTTATTAATACAAACCAGAGCAGTTTTTCCTACATATTGTCTGTGTTATGTGAATGTCTTTATGTGTTCTTTATATGTTGTAGATGTATGTTAGGTATGCATTTGCAGGGGTTGTTTGATTTCAGGGTTAGAGGTCTTTGAGGCTTCACACCAGGAGGGTGTGATAGAACACCATGGGTTCTAATAGCTGGTGCTTAGAGAGCACTTCCAGTTCTACGGAATTTGGACAAAGACGTGCCAGGAGGGCATAATAGATAAAATCATTAGCTTAGAGGAAGACCTCAAGGTTACTGAACACCTTGGAGGCAGGGCTGTGTATCATAGACACAGTTGCAGACAGAAACTCTGTTGTGAGTTCTGTAGATCTCTGTCATGTGGGCATTGAGCATATGCATAGATGCATTGAGGAAGAACTCTATTGTGAGTTCAGACAAAAGTCAGAATCACTGAAGATTCTAGACACTCTATTAGGAGGGCATTGAGTAAGTGCTAGAGAGCACAGAGAGAACTCTTTGAGTTATGGAATTTAGAGAAGAGTCCAAGGAGAAGGATCTTCACAGGGTTGTTGAACACCCTGAAGACTCAACAATAAGTTGCTTGAGCAAGGATAGTCAGGAGGACATCAGATTATCCATCTGAAGGATAAAGAAAAAAGAATTATTTACTTAGAGGTCAAAGCTATAGGAAAGCTCATGATGGATACCACCTTTGTGTGCGCAGAGACTCTGTAGAGGTGCAAAAGTTGCAGAATCCCTTGAGGATTTGAGAGTAAAGCTTAGGAGTAGTGTTTTTATGCGCATAGGCGAGGGACTCAAGATCAAAGAGTTCGCTGAGGAAAGAGAGCAAAGGTTGAGGCCTTTGGATTTTGGAAATTCTTCCAAGTCTGAGAAGAAAGTGAATTCTCAGGAGGAGCACAACTACCGTCATATCAGGCCGAGAAAGAGATCTGGACCATTGAATTTCCACGTCCAAGCAGTGTAGGAGGAGCGCATAGGAAGACAAGGTCTGAACCATCAGATCTTGAGAAAACACCAGACAACCATTGGACCTGTCAGGAGATGCATGAGGGTTAAGCCTTCGTGAATAGTAGAGGAGGAAATTCCTAAAATAGTTGAGCTATCAGGATTTCGGAGGTCTCGAGGACAAGAGGTTGGGACACTCCACGAAGAAAGTCTCGCAATAGTGAATAGATCGCAGCCATCCATCTGAGGGAGGAAACATGTCATGAGATCACCCATTTCGAGGATTCAAAAATTAGGAAATAGAAGAGGAAGGAGTATTTCAACTTTGCACCTGGCAAAGTCCCGAAATGATCTAGACCATCCATCCGTGGAGGACACGTGGTGGAGATTGAGAGTCCATCAGGATTTCAGATACCGGGGATTCGATTTGACAGAGGAGATTGTGTCACAGGGGGTCATAAGTCCCAAAATCACAAAACGACGAGGATCATCCATCTGAGGGAGAATGCGTGGAAACAATCCAGGATTTCGGGAGATTTTCCAAAAGGAGGCCATTTCGGCAAATCAAAAATCGAGAATTCGGGAGTCCCATTGACAAGAGGTCAGGCTCTCATATTGATAAGTCCCGAAGGGAATAAGACTGTGGTCTTATGAGAAGTGGTCATACGGGCCAAGGAATAGCCTAGGGGGCTAATTGTTGATTGAATTTGTTTCGGTATTTTGGCATTTTGGTGATCGGGAGATCAAGGGGACAGAGAACTCTTGACATCAGGAAACAGAAAGTCTCGAAACCCGAAATATAATTTCCTGTCGGGGAAAACGTCACAGACGTGCAGAGAGGCCATGACAGAAGAAGGACCTATGGATTGAAATTCTGAGATTCCAAAGGAGGAATCGAAAGAGCCACTTTGACTCAAGAGGAAGTTGATTGAACGATCCTTAGACCAGGAGGTCGACGTTGTACCTTCCAGGAGGGCAGAGGGGATCTGCATCATCAAGTCTCCTACAAGCTCATACTGATCTAAGCTTATGTATGACAGAAGAGTGCCTACATAGTCTAACAAGGAAGACGCAGATGAAAATCTTTGATTGTAATGGACAGGTCACATTCTTGGTAGTGGCAAGTTGTTTTGAGTATAAATAGTTAGTTTTGATCTTTTGTTATGGTCGATAGTAGAGTTAAGCTCCCGATTCTAAAGTTTTGATGAAGCCTCTGGTTCTTTGGTTATGTGTAGCCATTTGAGACTTCTTGTTTAATGACAGTCAATTTTATTTTCATCTCTATTGCTTCTGATACTAAAGACTCAGGAATGGATGATCCATTTGAGTTGTTGTAACTATATTGTGATGTATGTTTGATCTCAGTATGGTTATAATTTCTTTCA
>JASDQU010750319.1:61648-77340 GCA_032191745.1 Picea mariana
AGGCATAATCATCAATGACTTTTCCTTTTCCTTTAGACTTGTTGCCACATACTTGCAAAGAGGACTTGTTTGAATGTTGTTTCTTGCGAAGGACCCAAGTACTTTCCCTTTGAGACCTTTTTTTCCTTGTCTGCTCCCATTTCAGATGAGCTAGTCTTCGTTTTAAAATGCCCCGGTACTATTTGGCATTAACCCAAACCCACTTTTCAGTTTTGGCTGATGAGGAAATTTTGACTTGCCCTATATCATTTGTTTCCATGGGTTCTAAAGTTTCTTGTCCCATTGTCCTGATGCTATTAAGGGAAATCAAAGTCTCTGCCCAAAATTGACCCTCTATTTTATGCTTAACCCTTCACTATCTATTGGTATGACCACTGAAAACTTGTTGTTCTGCCCACTGTCCCTGTTAGACCATTGTCCCTGTACTTTGTTAGCCCACTGTCCCTCAAGCTGAGCCCACTATCTTTGTCCCTGTCCCTATCCCTGGATGTCTGCAAATGCCTTTAAAAAAACATCCATCTGATTCTTGTTATTGGGATCTTTCTTCAAACAGTTTGCATACATTCTTGAGGTCAAACAATCTGTCAGTCAATCTGGGTTTGTATTTATGTGGTTGTCGCTGTAAAAATTGTTGAGATATGTGGTCCTGTAGGTGGCAGCCTGGTGTAGTTGTGCCCAGATAAATATCACCAACCTGTATTTTGCCCAGCAAATGATATTGCAATCATTCTAGAAGTTAGGAATAATTTTGTAGTTGCTCACCACTCTATGCAACCTTGTTGGCCACCATACAATGCTCAGATCAATCCCTCCTCACCAGAACTGTTCCCAAACTCAAAGTTAAACACCTCACGACTCAAAGAAACACTCATTCAGTATGAGATTCGACCCTGTGAACTCTGGAACTATGGTTTCTGCCCAAAACTGCACTGAAACGCTATATGGAAATGGACTTGGATAAATGTATGGAAACTATTGTGTAAGGTTTTTAAAGCTTACATTGAGGGGAGGGACCATGGCCCACGTGCCTTCCTCCATGTTTCTCACTTTTTAAATACATATTCCCATTAAGAAAAGGAAAACTCTTAAGCAAAGTCTCCAGTGCTTTCCATCGGCACAATTACTATTAACTACAATGCTTTCCATAGGTGCAATTACCATTAACTCCAACATTGGTAACCAAAACACTTACCATGAACTCTAGCGCTTAGCATTAACTCCAACTCTTATTATCGGAATAATTAGCATGAACTCCAACGATTGTGGTCATGAAAACCAATTTCAAGATTTTCATAGGTTGCAGTTTTGCATATTGAAACATCAATATGAAGGGGGAATGACCCATGACCCCCTCCATGTTGTAAAGGAATGTGTTCTTGGAGGTGGTGGAGAAGGGCGTGGACATGTCACCCCATTCCCCTTGTAATTATTTTATTATTCAAAACCCCTTTTAAACTACAAATGACGCTTAATGATATTAAAAACCTATATATATGTGTGGGGGGCATGTGATTAAATGTGAGGAATGAGTGGGGGAACATCCTTATTTTAACATTTTTTAATTATTTTGAAATCATTTATTTTAAAGAAATTTTACCGCCCTCGTGAACTTATTTAAAATCACAATCAAACCAAGTATTATCACATGAAACTAAACTTAGTGTTTGATGATTCAAGTTGAGTCCACACACCTCATGACGATGATACAAATACAAAAGCTAGACTCATAATTTGCAACGACTACTCACTCGAAGAGCTTAAATGAATGAGCACCTACACAATCACTCGGAGAGCTTCCCAAGATAGTCACCAGTTCGCTCTTGAAAAAGTTCATAACTTGGCCTCCAGTTCACCTGGGACAAGTCCCAACAAGTCCTTCTGTCTACATCGAAGGTGTTCGTGCAATGCGCTCCAATGCAAATCAGACCCATTAACTCCTCTAAAAAGGGACATAACCCCCCAAGATTGTTGTTCATATTTTGGCCATAATTTTTGACTTGGGTATTGATTGTGTGTGTTCTTTATATCAATGGAAAGGAATTTCTGATATCTACAACTTCCCAGCTATATTATTGGAGAAATTTATATCCAATTTTCTATGTTTTTCAGGATGAATATCTGGCACCTTGTCAACAACCTTGAAAGATGCAATGCCTTCATCATGAGCAGAAGAACTAGAGATCGAACTCAGGAAAACTTATATGAATTTTCAATTAATTAATGATTCATTTATATGAGTTCTAATGATTAGTATTAATATTTTATTTGGAGTTACTCCCATATGGTGTATGTTGAATGGCGCCAAATAACCAATGCTAGGAAGAGGTCGTACTCAACATCCCATCGATGCAATCTTCATCTAAGGATGAAAAAGTAGTAGTGCCAATCATTTCCATAGTGATAGAGGAACAATGAAAGGAATCAATCTCAAATGGTTGAAGAGGGGATCTGAACTCTATGATGATCAACGCTCCTAATACCCATGCCAATCATTATGATGGATGTGACACGTTATGGGTGAAATATATGATGCCCCACCAGTGATAGAAGATAAATTTGATATATAATTGTTGTCTTGTTTCTCATAATCACAAAGGGAGTAAATACAAATGTTGGTAGGAGAAAAGTCACAGGGGTAGGTGGAAATACAAGAGTCATATTGAACCCCAATAAATACTAGAATTGTACCTAAAGAAAGGGATTTTGGCTCTTCAAACATTGTACATTTTTGAACTATTTTGGGAAGACAGTTTCAACTAAAATTGAGAAGCCACTCCTTGGAGATTTGATGTACTATCACTAAAACTGTTAATATTGAGAATCGCTCAAGGTCATCTTTTGATAGAGAGAAGAACTTGCATGCATCGTTGTTTTGCTATGAACAATTTCAAATAGAATGTATGTTTTTCACATGGGATGTAAGGTCATGTTTGCTTATGGACTATTCTGACGCAATTTATGTTACTCTTACAGTTTTGTTACTCTTTTTTGTATTTTATTCCTTCAGTACATGAGTTGTTGATGTGTGCATAGATGTGATTTAGATTGTTCTGGTCATGTATGTGTATATATGTGTTTCTAAATGTGCACCTTCATGACAACTATCTGAGTGGGGTTTTAAGTAGAGTTTAGTTTCATTACAACTCATTTGGTTACGATAATTCGCTTCTAGATAGGATAGGATATATTAGACATGAATTTACATAATCTTCATCAACATATTTTGTTTGAATAACCATCCATAATTCATCTTCATCGATGGACTGGGCTGCAACCGGTAAAACTAAAACCAGAAATGGTTGTTGGGCTAGAACCTTGATGGGTTCAATTATCACACAAACTTGTCAGAGTCTTGTGGGTTTGTGGTTTCTACCTAAGTCAGTAATTTTTTCTGTCTTTCTCCTTTTCGCCGACCAAATCTTAAGTTTGTCCCTTTTCGGCTGGTATTTTTCTCTGTTTTCTCCCTCGATTGTTTGAGCGACTTTTTGTTTTGTGTAGTCCTACCTGAGAAGTCTCAGCCCCAAGCCTTTTTGTTTTCTCTGAGGTTAATCACTTCCCTTTCTACCTCTGCCACCGATCCTTTTGCTTTCCTGAGCCCTCAACCAGTCATCCAAGTATTTATTTACACAGACCGCAACCATAATCAAAAAACACATCACTTAGAGTGGTTTGATATGGAATTGAATCAAGCAAGTGAGCAAGATCAGTTTTCAGCGGCTGGGATTCAAGGTGGAGTTCAGAACAACAGTTCATAGGTATTCGGAATATGAAAGTTTCCCAAAGTTTAATGCCGGGGCAAAGGCCCGAGATCTAAGGTTGGGCAAAGATTTAATCTGGGTCATGGATCTCATTATGAAAGATCAATGGTAAATAATAATCATGGGAATTGGGAGTTCATAATGTTATTGAAGTTGTTCGTCAAAGATCTAAACTCCAGAAACCCGAAATTAGTAGGATTCATTCGATCCAGCAGGATGCATGGCATCAAATCCGAACTGCGGAGAAAGTCATTAAGGGAAAGCGGAGAAAGTCATTAAGGGAAAACTCAAGTGAGGGACATGCAAATTTTCCAAGCACTGAAATTCTGAAATGCCAAAGTGACGATATTTATCTAGGCCATCCAATTTAAAAAGGTGTGTGGCACCTGATCTGAAAATTTGTGATTTCATGACTCGAGGGTTTTTGCATGGAGCACGATGCAAGTTCTTGAAATGCGAAATTGTGAAGTGCCCAAGAGTTGGGCCCATGGTCACATCCTGAGGTTGCACGGAGCGATGGAAATGAGCTATGTCAAAGGTCATAAATTCTCGTGTTGGTCACGGAAAAGGATCTGTGTGGCCTCGAGACGCCAGGATTCACTCGAAGAAATCGGGAGGATCGCCTAGAACATTCATGGGTGTTAGGCCTCATCCCCATTCCAATGAAAGTAGTTAATGGAAATGGGGGAGGTGGTTGAAACCTCGTCTCACCCCATAAATGGAGAGCATGAAAAAGATGGCCATGGAGGCAGACTATCAGCTCTATCAATGGATTCTCCTGCAAGCCCATACTGATCTGAGCTTGCATCTGATAGAAGAGTGCCTACACATTCTGACAGAGAAGACATAGATGCAAATCTTTGATTGTAGTGGCCAGGTCACATTCCTGGTAGTGGCAAGTTTTTTTGAGTATAAATAGTTAGTTTTGTTATTTTTTTATGGTCGATGGTAGAGCTAAGCTCCTGATTGTAAAGTTTTGATGAAGCCTCTGGTTCTATGGTTATGTGTAGCCATTTGAGACTTGTTGTTTAATGATAGTCAACTTTATTTTCATCTCTATTTCTTCTGATAATGAAGACTCACGCATGGATGATCCAGTCGAGATGTTGTAACTATATTGTGATGTATGTTTTGATATTAGTCTGGTTATAATTTCTTTTAGTTCCCTAAAACTCAGAACCAAAGAGGATCTTGTTTCTTGATTTTTTCCTCCTTAGGTTGCTGGAAGATCGAATGTCCATAGCAGACCTCTACATTTTCTTCTTAAGTTCTTCATCCTACTCACCCTTACTACAACTTACTAATTGAAGTTAGATCAAAACCTCATCTACCTATGCACACCAACCTAGTTTTCCGAGTTAAAGTGATATTATCCTGATTTTGTATCCATTAGACCCCCCCTTTTAATTTATTCATTGTGACATAAAACTGATGGGTATTGGGCTTGCCTCTGTCACAATCCAGAGGTGACTTATGGTGCTAACATTTATGGCATCGTTTCCGAGGACGAATTGAATATTTTTCCTAGGATTGAACGACAAAGCTTACTGATTCTAAAGGTGCATCAGAACTCAGTACATTGAAGATTGCAACTATTCACTTGGCAACTCCACTATTTCAGTTGACCCAGAGAGGATTATTTAAGAGCAAGAAATCTTTCTCAGAAATGTTTTTGTTGGTGTCCTGGATTGAAAATCTCTATGGGAGAACGATAATGACTAGATCTAGTCTTTGATGGTGAACAAAGACCAGACACTTTCAGGCTACGCATCATTCACCTGGCAACTCCATGATTAAAGAACCTAATGGAAACTCCACTGGTTTGAAATGGACCATATCTTGGCTTAGAGGTTTTTTCTCTATGATTTTTCAAAAATAGTTGGTTTCCCTAACCCACCACCTAGTAGAGATGAATGGGAAAGTAGCCTTCCTAGATTTTGAGGAAAAGGGTGGGAAGCACCAACTGAGAAGTTGATGGACTTTCATGAATTTATTCATCCACTTCATATCGTGTATGAAGATATTCAGATTAATCTTTTCAAGTATTCATTATAGGGGATTGCTCATGATTGGTGTCAATCTCTTCACGTTGCAAGCATTAGCTCTTTGACCAAT
Source organism: Picea mariana (assembly GCA_032191745.1). Classification (NCBI taxonomy): domain Eukaryota; kingdom Viridiplantae; phylum Streptophyta; class Pinopsida; order Pinales; family Pinaceae; genus Picea; species Picea mariana. The sequence continues at coordinate 67,522 of JASDQU010750319.1, forward strand.
TTTCATGCAACTTTCAATTCGTTTTATAAAGATTATTTTCTAGCTGAGTGTCTTTATGAAAATTGTTGTGATGAGTTTTCTTTGTTTTATAAAGACTTTTCTTGTCACAAAATCGGTTTTGTGATGAAGCTGTTATTGTGGAAGCAAGCATTTTCCATGAAGAGCATGAGGTGTTGAGTGATATTCATTATGATAGAGATAACATAGAAATGACTGGCATCATATCAGACGTGTCTGTTGTTTTAAGCGTTCATGAAGATAAACATGTTTCTTTTGAATATCCCAATGTCGAAGAGCAAGTGTATTCTACAAAATATTTTTCTCCTGATTATGAAGTGGAGATAGATGAAAATCTAGCAGCAAAAGCTAGGGAAGGTTCCTCTATGTTTTTTCCTAGTTTTTCAGAGCCGAAGGCAGACTTTGTTTGCTGCTCTTATAAAGGAAATGCAGAGCATATTCCTGTCCTGGAAACTATAAGTGAGAAAATATCAATTGGGATTAGCCAACCTGCATCTGTTCTCCACCCACCTGTATACTCTAAGAACATCGAATGACAGGTGAGAAACAATGAAGTACAGAAGGTAATTTTTTACCAGTTAAGCTTTCCTAGTCATAAATTTTGCGACCCTGTGGGGTTATATATGGAACTATGTTTTCCAAAACATTGGAGCATACAAAATTGTTCATATTATCATCATTCGGAGGTATTGTCAGTGTTCCAATACATATTTTATTATTTTGTCATACTTCCCTTACCTTTTATGGATTATTTGTAGTAAAGAGAAGAATTATATTACCGAACAGTCTGGGTGGTTATAGTGGAAGTTTTCTTTCACCTAACGCTTTGTAAAAATCAGTTAGCCTAGGACTGTACATAAATAATCTATTTCTGGAGCCCATGTATTTTCTTTTGTTTATAGTAATTATCAATCTGTAATCCTTAGCAAGACATTTTTTGAGCATGACTCCATAACCCAATAGCTAAGGCACTAGAACTACTTGTTCTTGATAGCTCACAAAGAGCATGCCATCCCCTGTGGAGCCAAATGTTATCACACAAACATTTTAGAGTCTTGTGGGTTCGTGGTTTCTACCTAAGTCATTAATTTTTCCCTGCCTTTCTCCTTTTTGCCGACCAAATCTTAAGTTTTTCCCTTTTCGGATGGTAGTTTTCTCTGTGTTTTCCCTCGATCATTTGAGTGACCTTTTGTTTTGTGTAGTCCTACCTGAGAAGTCTCGGCCCCAAGCCTTTTTGTTTTCTCTAAGGTTAATCACTTCCCTTTCTACCTCTGTCACTGATGATTTTTCTTTCTCGAGCCCTCAGCTAGTCGTCTAGGTATTTATTTACACCGACCGCAACCATAAGCACAAAGCATATCACTTAGAGCAGTTTAATATGGACTTGAATCAAGCAAGCGAGCAAGATCATTTTTCAGCGACTGCGATTCAAGTTGGAGTTTAGACTGGCGGTTCAAAGGTATTTGAAATCTGAAAGTTTCCCAAAGTTTAATGCCGGGGCAAAGGCCCGAGATCTAAGGTTGGGCAAAGATTTAATCTGGGTCATGGATCTCATTATGAGAGATCAACGATGAATAATAATCGTGGGAATCGGGAGTTCAGAACATTGTTAAAGTTGTTCATCAAAGATCTGAACTCCCAAAACTTGAAATCAACAGGATTCGTTCGATCCAGCAGGACGCGTGGCATCATATATGAACTGTGGAGAAAGTCATTACAAGAAAAATCAAGTGAGGGATGCCCAAATTTCCCAAGCCCCAAAATTCTGAAATGGTGATATTTATCCAAGTCATCCGATTCAAAGGGGCATGTGGCACCTAATCTGAGAAGTCGTGATTTCACAACTTGAGGGTTTTCGCATGAAGCGTGATGCAAGTTCACGAAACGCGAAATCATGAAGCACCCAAGAGTTGGGCCCATGGTCACAACCCGAGGTTGCATGGAGCGATGGAAAAGAGTTGTGCCAAAGGATGGAAATGTCTGTGTTGGTCACCGAAAAGGATTTGTGTGGCCTCGAGATGCTAGGATTGACTCGAAGAAAGAAAGAGGATTTCCTAGAACATTCATGGGTGTCAAGCCTCGTCCCGATCCTGATGAAAGTAGTTAATGGAAATGGGGGAGGTGGTTGAAACCTCGTTTCACCCCATAAATGGAGACATTGGAAAAGCTAGCCATGGAGGCAGACTGTCAGCCCTATCAATGGATTCTTGATGCACGAGCATCTCTCCACGTCAATCATCCAGCCAACCAACCCACGTCAGCACACGCATTCAACGAAGAGAGGCGCAGCCCTCATTTCAAAATTTGAAATTTGAATGTAATTAATGTTGTAGGTTGTTGAGCCATGAGGCCTTGCTTTGCATAGACTGTAGATAAGGATGCCTTTAATGTTTGAAGGCTGAGATCTAGATCCAATTCTGGACTAGACAACCCATTCAATGTAATTGAATAGGGTAGGTGAGATTGGAGGGAAGAGCTCAAAGAGACCCCTCATGTAAAATATTGAGAGGCCTTCTTTGTATTATTAGAGTAGTGGTAGCAGAGTAGAGAAGAGCCGAGACCTTGTTACAGTTCGTGCTCAAGAACACCTTTGTAAAGGGACATTTTTATTAATACAAACCAGAGCAGTTTTTCTTCCATATTGTATGTGTTATGTGAATGTCTTTATGTGTTCTTTATATGTTGTAGATGTATGTTAGGTATGCATTTGCAGGGGTTGTTTGATTTCAGGGTTAGAGGTCTTTGAGGCTTCACAACAGGAGGGTGTGACAGAACACTACGGGTTCTGATAGCCGGTGCTTAGAGAGCACTTCCAGTTTTGTGGAATTTGGACAAAGACGTGCCAAGAGGGCACAGTAGCTGAAATCATTAGCTCAGAGGAAGACCTCAAGGTTACTGGAGACCTTGGAGGCAGGGATGTGTATGAGAGACACAGTTGTAGATAAAAACTCTGTTGTGAGTTCTATAGAGCTCTGCCAAGTGGGCATTGAGAATATGCACAGATGCATTGAGGAAGAACTCTGCCATGAGTTTAGATAGAAGTTGAAATCACTTAAGATTCTAGACACTCTACCAGGAGGGAATTGAGTAAGTGCTAGAGAGCATAGAGAGAACTCTTTGAGTTCTAGAATTTGGAGAAGAGTCCAAGGAGAAGGATCTTCACAGGGTTGTTGAACACCCTGAAAACTCAGCAATAAGTTGCTTGAGCAAGGATAGTCAGGAGGACATCAGATTCCCCATTTGAAGGAGAAAGAAAAAAGACTGAGTTCCTTAGAGGTCAAAGCTACATGAAATATCAAGACGAATAGCACCTTCATGTGTGCAGAGACTTTGCAAAGGCGCAGAAGTAACAGAATCCCTTGAGGATTCATGAGTAAATCTTAGGAGGAGTAGCGTTTTTATGCGCACATGCGAGGGACTCAAGATCAAAGAGTTCGTTGAGGAAAGAGAGAAAAGGTTGAAGCCTTTGGATTTTGGAAATTCTTCCAAGTCTGGGAAGAAAGTGCATGCTCAAGAGGAGCACAACTAATGTCGGATCAGGCCGAGAAAGAGATCTGGACTGTTGAATTTCCACATCCAAGCAGCATAGGAGGAGCGCACAGGAAGACAAGGTCTAAACCATCAGATCTTGACCAAACACTCAAAAGCTGTTGGACCTGTCAGGAGATGCATGAGGGTTAAGCCATCGTGAACAACAGAGGAGGAAATTCCCGAAATAGTTGAGCTATCAGGATTTTTGACTTCAGGATTTCAGAGGTCTCGAGGACAAGAGGTCAGGATACTCCATGATGAAAGTCCCGAAATAGCAAATAGATCACAGTCATCCATAAGAGGGAGGACACATATCACGAGATCACCCATTTTGGGGATTCAGAAATCGGGAAACAAAAGAGGAAGGAGTCTTTCGACTTCACACCTGGCGAAGTCCCAAAACTATCTAGACCATCCATTTGTGGAGGACACATGGCAGAGATCGAGAGTCCATCAGGATTTCGGATACTGGGGATTCAAGTTGACAGAGGAGATTGTGTCATAGGGGGTCATAAGTTGTGAAATCATGAAATGACAAGGACCATCCATCTGAGGGAGTACGCGTGGCAACAATCCAGGATTTCAGGATATTTTCCAAAAGGAGTTCATTTCAACAAATCGAAAATCGGGAATTCAGGAGTCTCGTTGACAAGAGGTCGGGCTCTTGTATTGATAAGTCCCGAAGGGAATAAGACCATGGTCTTATGAGAAGTGGTCATACAGGCCAAGGCATAGCCCAGGGGGCTAATTGTTGATTGAAGCCATTTCAGTATTTTGGCATTTCAGTGATCGGGAGATCAAGGGGACAAAGAACTCCTTACATCGGGAAACAAAAAGTCCCGAAACCTGAAATATAATTTTATGTTGGGGAAAAAGCCACAGATGTGCAGAGAGGTCATGACAGAAGAATGACCTGTGGATCGAAATTCTAAGATTCCAGAGGAGGAATAGAAAGAGCCACTTCGGCTCAAGGGGAAGTTGATTGAACGATCCTTAGACCAGGAGGTCAATGCTATACCTTCCAGGAGGGCATAGGGGATCTGCATCATCAAGTTTGGTATCAGAGCTTGAATCTTGTCTGTAGATTTCAGGCAAGGGAAGTAGGAGGAGAAAGAGAACTCTGATACACACAATTTTTGGTATCAGAGTGGGATTTCATCTGTATATTTCAGGTGAAGCGAGAAGGCAAAGGAAGACAGAGCACTGGAGACTCTGTGATGATTGTTTGCAAGTAGGAAACAATCAAGAAGACAGTCAGGAAGGCTGTGAAAGAGGCTAGAAACACTCAAGGGTGCAGAGTGATAGTAGCAGGTTTGCCAGGAGGGAAGATAGATACAACAAGATGGCTATTGAAGGCCATAGATATGCTGGAAGGAAAGACCCAGAGCTGAAGAGCAGATCTGAAATAGATGAAGAGCTCGCTAATATAATGGAAAAAATGGAAAAGCTTGCATTTCAGATGCAGGAGAATGCTAAGTTGAGATGGGTATATGGATGGCCCATGAGGAAGCCGAAAGAAAAATGGCTAGTCAAGTAGTTGATGGCTAGAAGATAGTGTAGGTTGTTAAGAGGATGGTTGAGGCATGCTTAAAACCTCGACGGACCCGACGAGATGGTTCAGGTATGTGAACCAGAGACTGAGAGAAACCTCGGTAGTGAAGATGAATTGGGATCGGCTGAAGATCTCAAGGACTGCTAGGAGGGAAACACAGAAATTCCCAATTGCCAGGAGGGCAAGGAGTTGATATTTCTATGGGATCTCATAGACTGTCATGAGGACAGCTAGGGAATTTCACATTTCCAAGAGGGAAATGAGATGAGGTCACTACGGGATCTCATGGACTGCCAGGAGGGTAGCAAAAAGTTTCCAAATTGTCAGGTGGGCATGGGAACGGAAATGGGACTATTTGAGAGTCTCATGAACTCATAGGTGAGTTTGAATCAGCCCGAGGAGATGACAGAGTAGGTGAGCTCAGAGATGGATTTGGATCAACAGATGTAGCTGAAAAAGAAGGAATATCAAAGGAATCTTCTAATGATTGGAGGAATTCAGATATTACTGCCACACAGCCCAGAGAAGGCCAAGGTCCATGTTGCAGATGAAGCAGCAACATCAAGAGAAAGACAACCAGTTATGACTGTCAAGAAATAAGAATTAGAGAAGACATTAAAGACTGCCCAAGCAGGGGAACAAGATGATCATTCTGAGGAGTGGCTCAATATTTTCAGCCAAGAAGTTGGAAAGACTGCAGCATTGGAGCTTGCAAAAGCTGAAGAAGAAGGTGTAGGCAACATTAGCTTTGTTGATCTGTGTGAATAGATTGAATCCCTGGAGAGAAGGGTGATAGTGCAGGGTATGCACATCCAACAGGTGAGGTTGGAAGCAGATGAAGGAGATGACACGGGAGATCATGATGATCTGCCCATCTATAGAAAGAAAATGCAACTAAGGAGACTGCATGAATAGAGCCAACCACTAGAGAAGCTGGACAAAGTGATCGAGAAGATTAGGAGGCTGATGGTAGAGTCAACAGAGACTGCCAACAAGGAGAAGTTGGGTATAAAAGCAGCAGCAGCAGCAACACAACAGAAGCAATAGCAGTAGGGAGATGGAGTAGATGAACAACTCCAGAAATTTGTTTGGGATCCAAGAGGATTTCCACAGCTGATATGGGAAGATCATGAGTAGGAGCTCATGAATTTTGTAGCTGAGTAGTATGATGCAGAAGAATATCTCCATGTCAATCAGCCAGCCAGCCAACCCACATCAGTGCACACATTCAATGAAGAGAGGCGCAGCCCTCATTTCAAAATTTGAAATTTGAATGTAATTAATGTTGTAGGTTGTTGAGCCATGAGGCCGTGCTTTGCATAGGCTATAGATAAGGAGGCCTTTAATGTTTGAAGGCTGAGATCTAGATCCAATTCTGGACTAGACAACCCATTTAATGTAATTGAATAGGGTAGGTGAGATTGGAGGGAAGAGCTCAAAGAGCCCCCTCATGTAAAAGATCGAGAGACCTTCTTTGTATTATCAGAGTAGTGGTAGTAGAGTAGGCAGAGAAAGTAAAGAAGAGCCGAGACCTTGTTACAGTTCATGCTCAAGAAAACCTTTGTAAAGGGACATTTTTATTAATACAAACCAGAGCAGTTTTTCCTGCATATTGTCTGTGTTATGTGAATGTCTTTATGTGTTCTTTATATGTTGTAGATGTATGTTAGGTATGCATTTGCAGGGGTTGTTTGATTTCAAGGTTAGAGGTCTTTGAGGCTTCACACCAGGAGGGTGTGATAGAACACTATGGGTTCTAATAGCTGGTGCTTAGAGAGCACTTCCAGTTCTGCAGAATTTGGACAAAGATGTGCCAGGAGGGCATAATAGCTAAAATCATTAGCTTAGAGGAAGACCTCAAGGTTACTGAACACCTTGGAGGTAGGGCTGTATATGAGAGACACAGTTGCAGACAGAAACTCTGTTGTGAGTTCTGTAGAGCTCTGCCAAGTGGGCATTGAGCATATGCATATATGCATTGAGGAAGAACTCTATTGTGAGTTTAGATAGAAATCAGAATCACTGAAGATTCTAGACACTCTATCAGGAGGGCATTCAGTAAGTGTTAGAGAGCACAGAGAGAACTCTTTGAGTTATGGAATTTAGAGAAGAGTCCAAGGAGAAGGATCTTCATAGGGTTGTTGAACACCCTGAAGACTCAACAATAAGTTGCTTAAGCAAGGATAGTCAGGAGGACATCAGATTATCCATCTGAAGGAGAAAGAAAAAAGACTTATTTACTTAGAGGTCAAAGCTATAGGAAAGCTCAGGATGGATACCACCTTTGTGTGCACAGAGACTCTGCAGAGGTGCAGAAGTTGCAGAATCCCTTGAGGATTCAAGAGTAAATCTTAGGAGGAGTAGTGTTTTTATGCGCATAGGCGAGGGACTCAAGATCAAAGAGTTTGTTGAGGAAAGAGAGCAAAGGTTGAGGCCTTTGGCTTTTGGAAATTCTTCCAAGTCTGGGAAGAAAGTGAATGCTCAGGAGGAGCACAACTACTGTCGGATCAGGCCGAGAAAGAGATATGGACCATTGAATTTCCACGTCCAAGCAGTGTAGGAGGAGCGCACAGGAAGACAAGGTCTGAACCGTCAGATCTTGAGAAAACACCAGACAACCATTGGACCTATCAGGAGATGCATGAGGGTTAAGCCTTAGTGAATAGTAGAGGAGGAAATTCCTAAAATAGTTGAGCTATTAGGATTTCAGAGGTCTTGAGGACAAGAGGTTGGGACACTCCACAGAGAAAGTCCCACAATAGTGAATAGATCACAGCCATCCATCTTAGGGAGGACACGTGTCATGAGATCACCCATTTCGGGGATTCAGAAATCAGGAAATAGAAGAGGAACGAGTATTTCGAATTCGCACCTGGCGAAGTCCCGAAACGATCTAGACCATCCATCCGTGGAGGACACGTGGTGGATATTGAGAGTCCATCGGGATTTCAGATACCGGGGATTCGAGTTGACAGAGGAGATTGTGTCACAGGGGGTCATAAGTCCCGAAATCACAAAATGACGAGGATCGTCCATCTGAGGGAGAATGCGTGGCAAAAATCCAGGATTTCGGGAGATTTTCAAAAAGGAGGCCATTTCGGCAAATCGAAAATCGGGAATTTGGGAGTCCCATTGACAAGAGGTCAGGCTCTCGTATTGATAAGTCCCGAAGGGAATAAGACTGTGGTCTTATGAGAAGTGGTCATACGGGCCAAGGAATAGCCCAGGGGGCTAATTGTTGATTGAAGTCGTTTCGGTATTTCGGCATTTTGGTGATCGGGAGATCAAGGGGACAGAGAACTCTTGACATTAGGAAACAGAAAGTCTCGAAACCTGAAATATAATTTCCTGTCGGGGAAAACGTCACAGACGTGCAGAGAGGCCATGACAGAAGAAGGACCTATGGATCGAAATTCTGAGATTCCAAAGGAGGAATCAAAAGAGCCACTTCGACTCAAGAGGAAGTTGATTGAACGATCCTTAGACCGGGAGGTCGACGTTGTACCTTCCAGGAGGGCAGATGGGATCTACATCATCAAGTCTCCTACAAGCCCATACTGATCTGAGCTTATGTATGATAGAAGAGTGCCTACATAGTCTGACAAAGAAGATGCAGATGAAAAGCTTTGATTGTAGTGGCCAGGTCACATTCTTGGTAGTGGCAAGTTGTTTTGAGTATAAATAGTTAGTTTTGATCTTTTTTTATGGTCGATAGTAGAGTTAAGCTCCCGATTGTAAAGTTTTGATGAAGCCTCTGGTTCTTTGGTTATGTGTAGCCATTTGAGACTTCTTGTTTAATGACAGTCAATTTTCTTTTCATCTCTATTGCTTCTGATACTAAAGACTCAGGAATGGATGATCCATTTGAGTTGTTGTAACTATATTGTGATGTATGTTTGATCTCAGTATGGTTATAATTTCTTTCAGTTTCCTAAAACTCAGAACCAAAGAGGATCTTGTTTCTTGAGTTTTTCTTCCTTAGTTTGTTGGAAGACCGGATGTCCATAGCATACCTCTACATTTTATCCTTAAGTTCTTCATCCTACTCACCCTTACTACAACTTATTGACTAAAGTTAGATCAAGACCTCATCTACCTGTGCACACCAGCCCATTTTTCTGAGTTAAAGCAATATTATCTTGAGTTTGCATCCATTAGACCCTGCCTTTTAATTTGTTCATTATGACATAAAACTAATGGGTATTGGGATTGCCTCTGCCATAATCTAGAGGTGAATTCTAGTGCTAACAAGTTCCCTCTTCCAAACAGTGAGAGGTCTAATTTAGAATTCTTACCAGGGGTAACCCCTACTGTTGAAAAGGGGAAATTTTTCACCCATCAATAGATCACAAATAAATAGGATTAAATCCACCCATTTGAATCAATGATCCACAATCTCTAATAGAGGATCTATGAGAGAAGGTATGGAGGAATAAGTTGTCATGAATGATCGAGGATTATCTCATGGATGCGATCAACAATTGAGAATTGATAATGGGAGGTGGAAAAGAGAGGGGGGTTGAATATTCAAAGTTCCATGAACAACCTAGATTATGTTAGTGGATCTAGATGGACAATTGATATCCTATCATAGAAGATGGGAAAATTTTTGGAGTAGAGAGTGAGGAGTGTTGCAAATGGTTGAGATTGTGTCAATGCTTCTAGATAAATGACCCATATCTCATCATGACATAAGGAAAAAGTGTTGGAATAGAGAG
>JASDQU010750319.1:81616-96827 GCA_032191745.1 Picea mariana
CCAAGTCCAAGAAATCACTAGTTTTTGTGGAGTTAATATCTAATTTTCCATGATTAGAAGAGGATGTTATCCATGTCTATTTGTTTGCAGATGAACACATTTTCCTTGTCTCGTCGTCCGACCCCTGGTATGGTGACATTGTTTTATATCTTAAAACCTTAAGGTTCGCTCAACATCTCTCACGAGATGATCAACGACCTGTTAGATATCAAGCCAAAAAATATACTATCGTCGTAGACACTTTATATCATCAAGGAATAGATAATATCTTGCATCATTTCTTAACTCACGAGGAAGCCAAGTCATTCCTAAACGATTGCCACAAAGGGGCTTGTGGTGGTCACCTATCTGGGCTTGCGACAACCCAAAAAATCTTGCGAGCCGGTTATTTTTGGCCCACTATTTTTAAATATTGTATCGAAACTATTAATAAGTGTCATCCCTACTAGGTGTTCACTCAGAAAATGCACTCGCATCCATCCCCTCTTCACCCAGTCATTACCGTCATTCCCTTCACCAAGTGGGGGATAGATTTCATCAATTTCAACCCAACTTCGGTTGGGGGGAAACAACATATTATCGTGGTTGTCGACTACTTCACTAAGTGGGTTGAGGCCATGCCTACCATAAAATATAATGGGAAGACTACATTCTTCATTGTGTTCAACCAAATTATCACCCAGTTCGATATCCCAAGTGAGATTGTCACTGATCATGGTAGTAACTTTAATGAAATGATGGTAGAACTAGCATCTAAGCTGGGTTTTAGACACAATCATTCATCCCCTTATTACCCCCAGGAAAATGGACAAGTAGAGGTCATCAACAAGTTTCTCAAGAACATTTTGCAAAAAACTATCAGTCGAAGTAACTCCAATTGGCACATCATGCTATATCCTGCACTTATGGCATACCGAACCTCGGTTAAGACTGCCACCAATTTTTCCCCTTTTTAGTTAGTGCACGGTGTGGAGTCGATTCTTCCTGTTGAATGTGAAATCCCTTCTCTCAAGTTGGAAGTCAAGCTCCTACCTGAAACTTTGGATTTAGAGCAACGCTTTGTGCACCTAGAGAGCCTTGACGAGCAGCATCGAGATGCCTTTACGACTATCGAGGGAAATAAGAAACATGTTAAGGTTTAGTATGACAAGTCTTTGTGTCCCCAGTTGTATGTTGAGGGTGACTTGGTCCTCTTGTATGATCAAGCCAAAGAACCACTAGGGGCTGGCAAGTTTAAACCCATGTGGCACGGTCCTTACATCGTGCAATGGTTACTAGAAAAAGAAGCCTATGAGTTGGAATATTATGAAGGGAATAAGTTAGTTGAGCCCAGAAATGGGCTCTACTGGAAAAGGTACTACGCTTGAGCCCTGGGCTTGGGAGGAAATATTTGTATACTAATGTAAATTTAGTGTATATACATATATTTTCTTCTTTTCTTTTATCTTTAGCTTGCTTATCACATTTTCCCTTTGTTGGCAGATGTCAACGGATTCTTTGGTCTACCTAGGATTCACAGACAGAGCCAATCATCATACATGGAACTTGGTTTCTGCCACTTGGGTGGTTTACTCACTTGAGGGTTTGCTGGTATCTTCAGGTGGCGCATGCCTAGGGCCATCCACGAATAATGTGGAAAAATATAGTGTCATCATAGAACTTTTGCACGATGCTATCTCACATGATATTCTCTCATTAGAAGTTCGCCTGGATTCCTAGTTAGTAGTATGTCATTTGAATGGTCGTTACCGCGTGCAGGATCCTACTCTACTCCGTCGATTCCTATGGGTACGTATTTTAGAATGACAATTTGATTTTATTACATATTATCACATTCCTAGGAGTTATAATCATGTATCCGATGTCTATGCTAATTATGTTTTAGATTGGAATTTTTCACATTAATAAAGCAAAGAAAACCATTAAATCAATATACACATGGTAAGATATAAGTTAAGTTGAAGATCCCTTTTTATATATTTTCAAAAATATGGTGTTTATATTACAAAAATCGGGGCTAAAACCCTCAAAATACATATACAGACGATATACATATCCCATGACATCTACGCCTATGGTACTGGATGTGTGTCATGGTAGAAAACCATGGCATTTGTGAGACATCGGAAGAGTCTTACCCATGCTCTAGGTACACCAACAACCTGTCGGTGCATGGCTTCAGGTAGATCGTCTACCTGGACCATAGGAATCCTCTGTGTCAAATGAGATAGGTTACCCTGCATGTTTTGTAAGACTCTCTCTGCCTCTCCTCCTGTCACCTCATCTCCCCGATTCCTCCATCTATGTCATAGGAATCCCTCTAGTCACTGTGGAACCATGTCTGCAATTACATAAATATCTAGTTAATATTTAAAACACCATCCAAAAATATTTTTGTTTCCTTAAATACAAAAATACAAAAAATGAAATATGTAATTTTTTTTTACCTATGGCACCATAGAAGGCCCCTAGTGGAAGCGGCATATATGCGTCTCCTCTGAAATCGATCCCCGCATAGGGATAGTCATCTAGAGCAATGATTTGTCTCCTCCACCAGAAGAAAAAATCATCATTGTAGGGTGTCGACACCCTACCTCCCCCCTATCGTCTCACGAATTCAATCCACCGTGCCATGGCTAGATCATGTGGTCCTCTAGGAAGGATCTCCACTCTAGGTCCCAGACCTGGAACCTGCTTGAAAAAGAAGCTGCAAAGAATAGAGGAAAACCTGAAGTTTTGCTTACCCCCCGTCTTGCACTCTGTCAACTGACCTTTCATATTGGTCAGTAGTGAGGTACACCAATCATAAACAGTGGGTCTCGCACACTCCACTATGTAAAACATAAGAGGTCTCTATGCTTGATGCAACAAGGGTGGACCTATGATCCTGGTAAGCACGAGAACAATGATCTTCAAACCGAGGTTAATAAGTTCCCAGATGGGGACTTGACTTCCCACCATGGGAGTCCCTACTACACAGTGGGCTTTGATATACTCCTTGATCTTCATCCCACTCTTTTCTCCGCATGACTTGAGGTTCACAACCTCTCCTCGATGTGATAAATCAGTCAAGAAGTAGATGTCCTCTACTTCGATTCTTAATGGTTGCCCATCAAGGATAAATCTCTCGCTATTAGGATCCCAATAACCCACAAACATTTCCAACAACATCACTTGTGCCCTCATTCCTTTTAGAGCCCAAAAATTGTACAAACCACATATTTTTAAAGCCTCTTGAGCCACCAAATCTCAATCCACAACTGCATCTACCTTGTCATGCTCTCACTTTCTCCATTCCAAGACCATCCTGCAAAAAAAAAATCAATTTTTGAGTTAAGAGACCCCTTTTTTTTCCAATTGTGTACATATACATGGATTACTTTCCCACAGTTATGTGTAGGGCTTAATACACGTTCCCTGTGGTTCACACAGGTGTAAACCTAGTCGTACATGAGACCTACACATGGAAACCTGCGTATACCAAAAATCCTAATTTACGCCCTCAAAAACTAAAAAATAGAAACCTAATTCAAAATTTTAATCCATTGAATTTGAAGAGGATGAGATGAAGAGTTACCTAATCCATATAGTTCGTGATTCTGTTACCTGATGCTCCCGCAATTGTCATTTGAATATTGGAGGTATTTTAGTCCAAATTGCACTATTTAGGTAAAAATCAAAATGATACAGTAATTTGTGATTTTATTACTATTTATAAGTTATTTTTACCCACTTTATATAGTTTCATGCTATTTTTTAACCTAATGGACTAATTCAAGAATGGTTTTAAGCTGTTTTTTGTAGTTTTGACTTAGTTTTCTTGCAAATTTCAACATCATGGTTGATCATTCATCTCCTCAGGTAGGCATTTTCATAGCCTAGCATATAGGATAGGTATTTATTCCATCATGCATTTTTCATTATCCTTAGACTACCGCTTTTTATGCCTTAGGTACGAACCCATTTATTGTGATGCATGACCCTCCATATGCTATAAGTAGCGTTGTTAATAAATGGTAGACTTACCAAGCATGGGTATCCTAGTTAGATCCTCTTTGTCATCTGGTGCCCATGCCGAGTTTTTCCTTAGGACCGAGAGTCCATTATAATTCGATACATGAATTTATGATGAACCTCATTTCTCATTCATACACATGCGACCTTATTACCCGCGGAATCCCAAAAATGAGTCTTAGTTAAGCTCCTTTCTGACTCGTCTAAAAAACCAAAAAGAATGTCGAGTGATTTGTCCCTTTCACACTCGTTAAAATTGGATTTGAAAGGTCATGATTCTTAGTTAAGATCTTTTCCGACTCATCTAAAAACCCAAAAATATTGTCGAGTGATTTGTCCCTTTCACACTCGTTAAAATTGGATTTGAAAGGTCACGAGTCTTAGTTAAGCTCTTTTTCGATTCGTTATCAAAAATAGAAAAGATTTCCAAGTGAACTTGTCTTTTTCACACTCGTAAATTGGATTTTAAAATACGTCTATTTGGCACAAGTTTACCCATTTTTCACACCAACTAGACTAAAATACATAAAAAAGGACATTTTTTGGCGTTAAGTTGTGATTGCATCTCATGCCCTCGCTTGCAGTATTGAGCCTTTAGTCGTTTCTTTCTTTGCATTATAAATCGTTGCCTAAGCAGTTTTTTCATCCTCAACCAAGAAGAGCCTTGTTTATATCCTTCACAATTTGACACCCTATACCCTGGAGGGAACATCACCCCGAGTGTCCATCCCCCGCATGCATTCCCTTGCATTGAGCATAGGTACATTCCACTATTGGAACTATTTTTGCTTACTTGCGACACTCGTTCCCTCCTCTGTATCATAGCATTCATTTGTTATGAAAAAACAAAAAAATATGGGTGGGAAGGGAATACTATATTATAATTAGCAGCAGTCGTGTTGCCTTTGAACAAAGAAAAAATTACTGAGTCTTATGTCATCATAATTTTTGGTTTAGCATGGCCTTAGGACGCTGATCCTAATACAAAGTTTTCTCTACTGACTAGTTACTCTTCCATTCCCTATAGAGAACGTTATCGATTCATCCTTCATCCAATTGTCACATCATTGAGTCTATGCTGTCAGAGTCTACCATATGTCTCACGACCTTGTTCAAAAGAATTCTATCAACCTACGTCAACCACTCCTCAGAAATCTTGACTTTTCATGTCGACCATACCCTTAGTTTGTCTCAGAATCACATGATACTATGGTCTTATCAGGCACCCTGGCCCTACCTTTCATCATTGGTAGGCCACCTTGAACCCAACAATCGACATTTAATCATTGGTCATTGACTGGGTGGTTTACCTTGTGTTCGATGACAAGACATCTATTCACACTTTGGG
This sequence comes from Picea mariana, assembly GCA_032191745.1. NCBI lineage: Eukaryota > Viridiplantae > Streptophyta > Pinopsida > Pinales > Pinaceae > Picea > Picea mariana. The sequence goes on from JASDQU010750319.1 coordinate 86,979, forward strand.
ATTCATGCAATGTCTTGGTTGTCATTAGCCTTATTGGTGGTTTTCTCACCTTTGTCAGCAGTTTTCATCATTGGCTTCTATTTAGAGGGTCTTTTTCGTGTACCGCTTGCATTTGGCACATGAAAAAGATGAGCAGGGTTGTTGGTTTGTGAACATGTTCTTCGTCTGATCTCTACCAAATCATGAAGCTCCTTCTTTTTTTCTCGTGCTGACTGATGAGAGATGCCTTAATGCTCTCCTTTCAGTAGGTCTCTTTCCATCTACTTCAGCTCATTTATTTTGGATATGGGACCTATATTTTTGTGAGTGCCTTGAGGCTTGTATTCATTAATGTCAGGCTCTCTCACCATTGACAGATGGGAATACATCAATGTCTCCTGATCAATGGATTTCTCAAGTGTTCGACACCAACTCCTTTATTCACACTTGTAGAAATGTATTCAGTGCCTTGATACCTACTTTCACTATTGGTAGGTTGTCTCATGTTTGTTAACGGTATACCTCAATGACCAGTAATCAAATGATGTCTCATCATGTTCCACCTCAACTCCTTTTTTCACATGATGTAGATTTGCATCTTGGCAGATTGTGTAGAAGACTTTAAGACATAACTATGTGGCCACAACTTTCTTGATTTGTTGCTTCCCTTTCATTGAACAAACACTTATTTGACTTTAGTGATCATGGGAGATCAGTTTGTACTCCATGGTATACATATATCTTCATAATGATTTTGAGACTGGTTTCACTGGGCCTTGTTCGTGACTATGCCAACTTTTGTCATGTAACTGCATTCGTATTTTCCTATTCATGGCCGTGAACACTTATTTAGTATATTTTCCACATGGATCTGCATTGTATTAATGGCAGCCATGTATGAATAGTCAGTACATAATTTAATGAGCAATTGAGTTTGTCAAGTTGGTTCTCAACCACTCCACTTCTGGGTTATTTATAATGTATTTCGGCCATCGTAGATACTCCTCTGATCTCACACATTCGGGGTCATATGTTATAGAAAGATTTTCCTCACCATTGCTATCTTGCACAGAAGGCCTTTTTCCATTTCCCTATGCAGACTTTTCATCCCTTTTGATGAATCCAGAGCCAAAAATATACATTTTTCCACATATACGCTCCTTATCAGCTATGCAAGATGCATATACATTGTCTTCTCCACTACAATCCACGTACATCAGGATTTCTGCCAGAAAATACAAAATGAGGTTGGGTTTCCATGTCACAATAAAAGATCTCTGATCCTTGGCCTTCCATATACTGGAAACGTTCTGACTTGGCTCTTTAGTTGCATTTTGAAGGCTATAAAATCACAATTCCAAGCTATGGAAAAGGAGAGAAAGCATTCAACTTTGAGAGAAAATTTACTCTGGAGAAACTACTTCATATTGAGTCTGCATACCTTTGTCCCTCAAGTCTGAACTCAATGTTAAGACCCTGAGATCTTTCCCTATTTTTGAGAGAACCTCATTGACTCTCTTCTATGAGCTTGCCTTTGGTGGAGGATTGAAGTGGTGGAGGCCCAGTTGGAAGGAACTTGGTTTCTTGGTTTCGATCTGTGCCGACACGGAAGTCTGTAATGTTGTCACTTCTGTTGATCAATTACTAATAGAAATACTCCTTTCCCGTTCTATTGGTATATTACAAATGTATGATTACTATCCATGGGCATGTTTGTAATGTTTATTGATGGATTATGCTATCTAATGTGTTAACCCCATTATATCATTACTATATTCTTGCTATGCTCATTTGTTAAGAGCTTATTGCAGGTAAAAATATTTGGGTCGAAGTGCTCAATGGTGGAACATCATCAAATGTTGGATCGAGGTAGGCCTCTTTCTTATCTTTCACATTAGTTTATATAGCATATGTTAGAATTGAGTTTATTTCTGTATTCATACCTGTCTGTTGTGGTTTACCCTTGGCCATAGAGAGTTTTTCCCTCATAACACCATAGCCCTTTGAAACATTTCTCCAACATTATTTAAACCAAAGGGCATCCGAGCATATGCATATGTCTCCCTAGGCATTATGAAATTTGTATTTGTTATGTCTTCCTCTGCAACCAAAACTTGATTATAACCGGGAAAAACCATCTAACATCGACATACAAGCAGAGCCAATGACATGTTGGAGAAGGAATTCCATTTTAGGTGGAGGCATGAGGGTTGCCTCTAGTTCTTTAATTTTTCTTTTGACTGGGCATTCTCTTCTTCCATGTGTGCAATTGAAACATCAAGTGTGTCCCCTGTAACTTTATGAATAGATGATAACTTTGAATGCAACATATCACGTGTGTCAATGGTAGACCATACCTTCCCGCTCTTACTCTTTGTAGTTATTTCAAAAACTAATTTCTTATATTCCTTATAAAAAGATTCATTTTGTACAACAAAGATTTCCTCATCAAAAAATGTCTCGTCCTAGATCATGAGTGCGGAGATAGTCTGTACATTTTCTTGAGATGATACTTCTACATGTGGGAAAGTAATGTTTTCAATATCTAAATCTAAATCCATGTTATCCAATAGAAAATCATCTTCATGAGAATGTGTTTCATCCCCTTCCTGTTGTGAATTAGTTCTTTTTCTTTTGACCTTCAGCTTATGAGTATTTTCCAGGTTCCMTTTAGGAGGGTTCCTCTCTTCATCGTCTCCARAATTATTGCTSTKCATTTTTCTTGTATAGGATGTTCCTAGATGAATATTTTCCTTTGGAAAGGAACTTCTCCTAGAGATAGCTGGTGATTGGACATTTTTATCATTCGATAGTTTACCTCTTTCTTTATGATTCTCTGTATTGCTTATGACATTTTCTATGTCCTCATAATTTTTGGAGGCTTCTTGATCACTAGGATGGTGACTGTCATTTTATTTTTATTTACTAATGGCTGATTTTAAAAGTGCAAGATTGAGTCCAACTAAAAGAAAATGATTATGAAAAAGGTGATTTGGGTCGATACTCTTGATTTCCTCTAAAACTTTTAGGTTGGAATTCTCAAAATAAGCATCATATTCATCTGTTTTGGAAATTCCCCGAAGAAGAATTTCACCAACTTTCCATGGGAGAGGTATGAATTTATTTTCCTCTTCTCAGATAAATTATGGAACCATAATTTATATTGTTGGGCTATTTAAATGAAAAACGACTTAGTCAATTGTGTAATTATTTCATTCAAATAGCCCGATGTTGTGAGGGAAATCTCCTTACGAACTAGCAAATAGGGTTAGACTTTGCATGTAGATATGACCTATAGAAAATCTACTTTCTACCTTCGTCCCCAGACTTAAATCCCATTTCTTTTTAGTAAATGCATGGCTAGATCAACCTACCTCGTTCCAAGCGTTCGATGTCGATCCCTTGTCGCACTTGATTACTTGTTCGCAGCTCTCCTTTCCAATGCTGACCTGCATACAAGACAAGAAACAACTACACATGCATACTACCTATAGAATAACGGGTTATAAATTCAAACATGTACTTAGAAAATTCTGAATAACTCATGAATTGGGATGGGAAAAGAACTTTATTTATTACTTTGAATGATTCAACTTACAAAAAGTCAAGATTGGCCACCGCTTCATGAACCTGATCCTGGGCTCCTCTTCAACTGTCCTCGAACTGCTTTGCTTTGTATCTCCTTTGGCACAAGGAAGGCTAAAGGGTTGCGAAAATGGGAATATGAAAATGGAAAGAGTTTATTTGCTATATTTTCCCTCTTCCAAATGGGACCCCTAGCCCTTCTTTTATAGGTTAGAAGAAGCTAGGCATTTGGATGAACCCTTAGCCATGCATGGCCGAGAGTTTCAGTTAACTCACCCAGAGCTGTGTGTTCCATCGGAAACTTTCCTTTCTTTATGCTTTTGTCAGTCCACACAGGTTGTTTGAGGTCAGCTAGCATGTACACACGTGCAGTAATGGAGTAGGGCACGTGGGCCTTTATAAAAGAGGATTTTTAAAGAGTTTTTCAGCAGTGCTTTGGCCAAGAAGGGATCTGAGATGGCCTGATGCCAGGTAAGCATGTATGGTGAAATTTAGGGTTATAACATATGCCCCCTAATGTGTGAGGTTAGAAGAGAATCTGATGGCTTAAATACATTACCAATCTTTACTGATGTGCCAAACGATTGAGCCCAAGGATCAGGAACTGGGAGGTGCCATCTGCAAAAATAACAAATGTCTCACTGAGTCGGGCATACCCATGCTTGGAATAAAATAGAATCATGGCTACCAATCAAATACACTGTAGATCCATGTCATATTACTATATAAAGAGTAGCCGTGAACAATAAACAAGGGAGCTACATCTCGAAATCAAAAAGATATACGTATAGAGTATCCATCTTCTAGAAGCTGATACGACCTGATGGCTGGAGATGAGATATTAAGAGCTTGAGCAACAACTTCAAAATATTCAAAACTCAGGTAGGAGTGTAATATGAGTGTACGAATGCACTACCCATAGGTCTTCAACGGCTTGTCGGTCATGGACTATATAATCTTGATGATCAGACTAAAGGCTTCATTGATTTCGAATAAGGACTTGATTGGACATTTAGGATGGCCGGGTATGAGGACAAGAGACATATTGCAGAGGGGCCGACTCAGGCTTGGTGACAAACTTCCCTTGGACAATAGCACAACAAATGATGAAACTCAGGCAGCATGGCATTAATCATAAGTCTACGAAGTAGGAGGCAACGCAAACTCTCCATATGTTTGGAAGGATAACCAAACGGTGGAGGAAATAACTCTATATAGCGAGAAAAATCTTCCTAAGGTTGTACTACATCCCATAGTTTGATGAAAAAATGGACAGATGTGCTTTATCTAAGGGCGACTCATTATGCTGCCAATAAAGAAAATACTTTTCCCTTCTACTTTTTGGGGTATATTTGTTTTTTTTTTTTTTGGCATTTTTCAATAATTTTGGGAAAAAGAATAAAGGAATATTACGTTACAATGGAGGAACGAGTGTTGCAAACATACAAGTTCAAGGCACAAGGACAAGACTAATGTTCTAGTAGAATGATACTCAAGAAAAATCCTCCGGGGGCCAAAGGTGTTAAGACGTAGAAGCAAACTGTTACAAGGCTGGCATATAAGGTATGCAAACGCAGTTAATAAAACACAAAATGGTAACGTCCTTCAATGTAAGTTTAATGAGCCCAGAGAAGGTAATCTCAGTGGTTTTTCATGTTTAGAGAGTCTGAAAAAACACAAAAGGAGACTCCATTGTGGTACCTTTTTCGAAGATAGTCTAGTCGGTTTGAATAAGGGGTAAACTAGCACCGATAAGATGTCGAGTCAAAACCATTTTAATGAGTGTGACAAGGACAAGATCACTCGGCCATTTTTTCATTTTTAAGGAGTCTGAAAAAAGCTTAACTATGGACTCTATTAGGAATGTTCTTCTGGACCAGTTTAACGAGTGTGAAAGAATAAGGTCACTTGGCGATCTTTTCAATTTTAGGTAGTTTGAAAAGAGCTTAACTATGGACTCCGTGGGGGTTTCTTCTTCGCAAGTTTAGTCCCTTAGGCCCGAAAAAGGGATAAAATTATACCTGAGAGTACTCTTCTATAGATCTGAAGTTCCATAGAGTATACCTTTGTTTGTATAGTTGACCGTCTGAACTGAAAAAGGGGTAAACTACCACTAGACAGATGTGACTTCAAATTTCAGTTTAACGAGCATGAAAGACAACAAGATCGCTCGGCAATCTTTTCATATTTAAAGGGTCTAAAAAGGGCTTAAAAGAAGACCCGTTATTTTTGGGGAGTCCTGAGGGTGAGGTCAAGAGTGAAGAAAAATCATGCAAATGAGGCTGAAACTTGTATTCAGGAAAAACGACAAGGACTCCCGAGCCTATAGTGTTTTTAGGGGCAGCATGAATACCATAATGCAACCAGGATCTACCTAGGGAATTCATGTTCCGGTAAGCTCTACCACCAAGTTGCGACACTTCTAAAGCAAGATGATGGTTCTGTGTCACCATCTGATGGGATCGATCCTATGGCAAAGGAAAAAGACAATGAGATACAAAAATCAGGGTAGAAACCTAACCTATATGCTCTAGTTGATCGTCCAAAAAAATTTCATGGATCGTTGAAAAGTACTCAAAACTCCCAAAAAGTATCTCAATACCTGATCAAATCCCTCCGATGCAACTCCTGAATCACTCTAAATGGTTTTTGGTATAAGGAAAATGATAAGGGAGGCCAAAAAAGTGACAAAAAGAGGCCAAAAAGTCTATAAATAGAAGCTGGCAACTCATTATCACCATTGCTGATTTGGAAATTGACTCTGGAGCCAAAATACCCCACTTCATAAAAGTGGTGATTCTGGGAGCTATAGTGGACGAAACGAACTTCCGTCTAGACCAAGTAAGTACAAACTCCCCTATCTAGCTATTCAATTCTTTATTTTTGCTTTGCATTTCATTTTTTGGGTGGGCGTCGACCTTTAAAAGGTCAGCCCTAGGTCCACGCGGGTTGTCTCTGGACAGGCCGCATGTACACTCGGGCCGAGTAAAACCTACCCACATGTACACATGACTATCACCTAGACAGCACGCGTGGACCTCCCTTTATAGACCAAAAAAATCAAAAAGCACTCACTCACCCTCCTGAACCTTGTTGTTTTGGCAGGATGTATGTCCACTGGAGGGAAAGGGAGCATGAAGAAGTTGGTGAGTTGGTTGCAGGAGATCCAAATGATGTGGTTGCGTTAATGCAATGTGGTTTGTTAAAGTTCTTCCTATGTTCGTTTATGCGAGCGCAATTGAAGCTACTTAATGCCTTGGTTGACTATTGGCACCCTAATGCAGAAGCTTTCATGCTAGAGGGGCAATCACTGGTACCCACCACTGAGGATATCTACTTTTTGACTGGCCTCTCAAGGAGAGGGGAACCAGTCAATTTCAGGATGTTTCCGTCGGGGCCGCACAACATAGCGGAACTAATAGCCTTGTACTGTGAGGCTGGGACAAACCGTTCGAGCTCCCAGGTGCTTATAAGCAAGATCACTAACCTATCACTGCAAGCGATATTATTGCTCATTGGGCAGATTACTGATTCAACAGCCTTGCATCAGGCATCCCGCGCACAGATGAACTGTGTTGTCCAATGCTTGAATGCAAAATTTTTTGACTGGAGTACTACACTGTTGGAGTGTATGAAGAGGCAATTGAAAGATTGTCGTTAGCGGACACAGAGGAACTTTGGGTTCGGGACTATTTTTTGTTCGTTCTTTTTCGAGAGAGTTCCAAGTTTTAGTCCTCAGGTAGTGGTACGAGGACATCAGGCCTCTTTTCCTGCAGTGTGTAGGTGGGCAGTATTACTGCCGCGACAGGGTGGTAGAAGGACTAATGATTCCTTCAATGATGACTTTTTTGCATGGCTGTCATGGCAGATCCCGGTTATAGAGGACTACCCCTATGCTGGGATTGATTTTTCGAGAGACCCGGAGATACCAGTACCTCCTGGTGAGGAGCAAGGGGAGATGGGTAAGTCTCCACCTTTGTAGTTTTTTTGTTGTTGTTGTAAATGTAATTTTTATGTTGTTTTCGTTATATATCATCATTTTTTTATATGCCAGAGTATTTGACGGATATACATTTGTTGCATGCAAATGTGGGACTAGTGTGACCTGTTGATTATGCAAGGAACAGGTGTCATCCTCGGCCAGGGGCCGCATCCATCACTGTTGGGGGACCAATAGTAGCAAGAGAACTCCCAGCTGGGGAGGCTGAGAGGGTACTTAGACGAGTTGAGCAAAAATTTACTGCACTCACTCGCACAGTCCCGATGGCAGAGATTGAGAACCTACCGCCATCCATGTAGCCTCATGTAGTGGGGGCACCTCGGATGTGGGTCCGATTGTTTAGGCGTTTAGCCCATGCTGTGGACCAGTATAACAGGACCCATAGGCCCTGAACCTATTTAGACATTTTACGTGCCACGAGCACTACTTGTATATATTTTTTGAGGGCATAAGCCCTGTGACTCATTATCGATCCTATTTTTTGAGACGCTTGCGTCCGTCTATGTACTATGGTTACTTTATGATATTATATATGGTTTTTTTGGTTTTTTGTGTCTTATGGATCATGTGTACAAATAATGTATTTACATTTAGCTAGAGTATCTGTAACTTGGTTTAATCTCCTAGGAACATGAAAATATGTAATATAATCAAAGTTTCGTTCTAAGAGACGTACCCTAAGGAATCATCGGTGTAAAGTTGGATCATGAACCTGGTATACTCTGTTTAACTGAGACACAACCAGTTGAGCATCAAGATAGACCCAGAGATGGGAGATACCCAATGACAAAGAATCACGAAGTAATTCAATAACTGCACTACACTCAGCGACATTATTTGTGGTGTCACCTAAGCATATACCTCCGGAAGATAACAACTGGCCTTGAGGTGTAAAGATTACCCAAGTTGCGGAGGCAAGCCTCCGAGTGTGTCGACTAGCACCGTCTTCATACCCAATGAACACCTCGGAATCACTTGACATCTGCCATAGTGATGAAAGATAACATCAATGATATGTCCATAACACTTAAAAGAAACTAAAAAGTATTAGTACAAAGACTATACATATGTTACAAAAAGTTACTCACAGTGACCTGCCTATGAGTAATACGTTTTTGAGGTAGATCCCATTTCTCAGCTCCGCCAAAGCATTCCCTTCAAAATCAACCAGACAATAAGCACCCTTTTTAAAACCTCTTTTATGATGAAGGGTCTAAACCACATGGGTTTGAATTTTCCTGCCCCCAGGGGGTCCTTATCCTGGTCGTAGACCAGGACAAGGTCGCCTTCAGAGAAAACCTAAGGATGAATGGACCTATCATATTGACACTTGACCTTATGTTTGTGAGCCTCATTTTCCAGAGCCACATCATGATACTATTCATTGAGATCCTCAAGGTATACTAACCATTCTTCAAGTGGAGAAGTGTCGGGCAATAATTGTACTACCAACTTTAGAGATGGGATCTGACATTCAATGGGAAATACTACCTCCAACCCATAAATGAGTTGAAAAGGTGAAAATCCAGTTTCAGTCTTAACAGATGTTTGGTAAGCCCATAATGCCGAGTATAACATCAAATGCCAATTTGACTTGGCTGAGTTGATAGTTCGCTGTAACATAGTCTTAAGAGTTTTGTTTACAGCTTCCACTTGCCCATTTTCTTGGGGGTAGTAGGGTGATAAATGTTCTTTCCATAACCCAAGCTTTGATGTTAACTTGATTATCATTTGGTTCAGAAAGTGACTACCATGGTCAGTGACAATATCCCTTGGGATGCCAAACCTTGCTATTATCTGATTGAATAAAAAGAGAGTTGTAGTCTCTCCATCATCTTTAAATGTTCGCATAGCTTCGACCCAATTTGTGAAGTAGTCTATAGATACGATGATATAGTGGTGCCCCCTTGCTAAAGGAGGGTTTCAAGTAGTGTAATCAATACCCCACTTGGTGAAGGGACCAACTGTGATGACAGGAAACATGGGAGTGATATGTGCCCTCATCTTTCGAGAGAAGATTTGGCACAGATGGCACTTCTTGACCGATTCGATACAATCTTTGATAAGTGTCGGCTAGAAGTAACCTGCTCGTAGAATCTTTTGAGTTGTTTCCAAACTAGACATATGACCTCCACAAGCTCTGGTATGGCAATCATTAAGCACAATAACTACTTCCTCATGAGTGAGACATCGACGTAGGATGCAGTCTACACCTCTCCAATACAATGTATCTTCGATGATGAGATAATTCTTAGCCTGATGGCGTATACATCAACGCTCATCAC
>JASDQU010750321.1:1086-23047 GCA_032191745.1 Picea mariana
CCTAGATGGATTCATCTAGGACAATATCCTCTACATGTGCCATGGGAGGCGTTCCATTTATTTTAGACTTCCTAGTTCTCCTTTTGCAAGCTATAGCCAAATATTTTTCAAAATTCTTCTACTGCTTTATGCGTGAGTCGAACGCATACCATGCCACACCTTTGCACAATCATCCCCTTTCTCTCGGCATGTATAGAAGCAATACTATGGCCGAAATTCCAGTTGGTAGGGTGTCTCTGTTCCTGCACTCCGAAGGTTCAACCTTCATCCTTTCAATCTCCCAATGCATCCCAAATCCTCCAAGGCGGTTGATAAGAATGCAGGTGACAGCTCTAGCCATTAAGGCTGTGTTTTTAATTCTCCAATCGACCGTTCTCTTTGCTCGTGCGAGGGGCCTCGTCACCTGGTATCGACTGCTTGGGTTCACTCCCATATTTAATAGTGAAGAGATGGGAGCCAGTGGCCACCATTTATGGCATCCCCCAGCTCTTGCCCGCATGTCCTTCCCTCTCTATGTGGCACCCCATATGGGGGTTGGATATCTCTGTTGGCTAGAGCTTGACACCGATCTGAGATATCTGTGTCTCTAGAGATTTGTGCTTCCTAGTAGATGTGTTCTTCCTCCTTTGCTACTCCTTCATTTGCCAGGCAATCCGCTACCATGTTTGCATCTCTTTTGACATGACAAGGTATGATGCTAAGGTTGGCTCTGAGTAGGCTCCCAAATTCCTCTAGTAGTTCTGAGAGTCGCCAGCTGGGTGAGATTTTCTGCGGGTTTTCCCCATGGATTATTTTGGTGATTAGTTGGATGACAATTTGTGAGTCCCCCTCCAGGATGAGCTTGTGACTATGTCTAGCAATTACTATTTGGAAACCTTGCAATAGCCCCGTTAGATTTTCCGCGTTGTTGGTTGTTTCCCCCAAATAACCCGCTACTAGACAGAGGATTTCTCCTCTGGAGTTTCTGAGTGTGGCTCCATAGCCAGTTGGTCCTGGATTCCCTTTGGATGTCCCATCGAAATTGATCTTTATGAAATCTGTTGGAGGAGGGGTCCAGATGGTTGGGCTGCTATTCTGATGGTGCTTTCATCGTCAGTTGCTTGAACAAGCTAGGCTGCGATCTTTGAAGTATGATTTGCTCCTCTGGGTTGCAATTTAAGTCCTCTATTTTCCATGGTTTACTCCTACCTGTTTCCTTGACAAGTGCGAAAATTGTTTCCCAAGTTAAGCCTGGTGTGGAGTCTTTGGAGTGAAAGATTCTTTTGTTTCGTTCTTTCCATATTTTCCAAAGAATGAATCCAGGGAGGAGTTTCCATATGTAATTCAATAGAGGATTGTTGTATGTAATCAAGTCCTGTTTTTCAATCGTGTCGCTTATGCTGCTCCTATTTTGATTGGATCGACACATTATTTGAGCTCCTTGGTCCCAGATCGATTGACTGAAGGGACATCTATTGAATAAATGTTCCTTGGTTTCCTCCTGTTGTTGGCAAAGGGCGCATATTGAGGGTCCAATGAAGCCTCTTCTTCTGAGGTTTTCACAGGTTAGGACTCTGTTGTGTGCAATAAGCCAGAGGAATGTAGACACCTTGGTCTAGAGTACAAGGTTCTAGAACTTGTCCCATATATTTTCCTTATCCTGATTTTGGTAGTGGCCTTATAGGTAGTAGGCTTCCTTGAATGAGAAGTTGCCAGTGATGGAGTGTCCCCATTTTAGAATATCCGAGCCTTCTCTGTTGAGGATTTTATGATGACTTGCATAGTGTTGCCATTCTTGTAGGTTTAAATTCTCTGGGACCCCTAATTCCTAGTTGGAGGTTTTTCAATGATGCCATTGCAGTCTTTGATCTGTGGGTTTCCAGAGATCTTTCACCCTTATGAGAGTGTCTTGACTTAGAGCCTGTTTAAGGGGCCTGAGCTCTTCCAAGTCCTTTAGTGGTTTGAGTTGCTGCCATGAGTCCTGCCAAAACATAGCACTTTCTCCATTTCTTACCTCCCAAAATGTGTGTTATTGTACCAAGTCTCTGTTTTTCCATGTTGTGTTCCAAATATTAGAACCCTATAAACAGGCATTGTGTCTGATGAGTTGGTTTTCTTGTGTGAAGGGAGCATATTTCTGCTTCCAGATTTGCGCCCATAAAGAAGTTTGTTTTTTTAACCACCTCCACCACATTTTGGCTCCCATTATTTGGTTGAGTTTCCCTAGATCTCAGAGTGCCAGACCTCCCATGCTTTTAGGTGTGCATATCTTGTCCCAACCTATGAGCGCCCACTTCTTTTTGTGTTGATGGCCGTGCTAGAGGAAATTTCGCTGGAGGTTCCTTATAGCTTTGATGATCTGCTTGGGGGCTGCTAAGACAGTGAAGAGGTCGGTGGGTAGGGTTTGAAGGACCGACTTGAGCAGGACCAGCCTGGCTGCAATGTTGAGAGGTCTGAAGGTCCAGTTGTTTAGCCTGTTGGAGATGGAAAGTAGGAGGTTGTCCCAAGAGATGGATCTGGTTGTTGTTTCTATTAGAGGAATGCCTAGGTAGTTGGACAGAAGGGAGCTCTTGGGTATTCCTAGGAGTCCAGAGATATGAAGTTAGACTGCAGCCAGAGTATTAAAGAAGAAGAGTTTGGATTTGTCTAAGTTGAGAGTCATGCCTGATTCTTCTGTGAAATCAAAGAGGATGGAGTTAAGCTTATTTGCCTCTCTTGCCATTGGGGAGTTCATGAGCAAGGTATCATCAACAAATTGTCTATGTGAAGGTGCCTGTTGGATGTTGTGCAGAGGCAAGCCTTTGAGAGATCTGTCTAAGACCACTGACTTTATGTAGCGTCCTAGGCCTTTCACCATGAGCAAAAATAGAAAAGGCAATAGGGGGTCACCTTGCCAGATACCTCTGGATGGTGAGAATGGCTGGGAGTGGACCCCATTGACTAGTATGGAGAAGAAGGATGAGGAGGTAAGGTTTAAGATCCAATTCACCCAATGCTGGTCAAATCCAAAAGAATTTAAAATGGCCTGAAGGTATTTCCAGCTGGCTCTGTCAAAAGATTTTGAAAGATCAAGTTTTATTGGCATACTTGGTGTTTTTGTCGACTTGAGAGAATGGAAGACCTCATGCACTAGAACAACATCGTCCATGATTTATATGCCCTCTACGTATCCAGCTTGTTCCTTTGAGATGACAAAGGTAAGAATTGGCTTAAGGCAGTTTGCAATCACCTTTGTAATGATTTTGTAAATTACATTGCAGAGAGCGATAGGTATGAACTATTTGGGACTAGTGACCCATTCCTCTTTTGGAATTAGGGTGAGAAAGGTGGCATTGAGGGCCATGAGGACTTGACCTAAAGTCTATTATTCCTCTACCACCTCCCAAACCTCTTTCCTTACTATGCCCCAACAATGCTGGAAAAAATCAGTGGTAAATCCATCTGGGCCTGGGGCCTTCCCTGGGGGCATGGATTTTGTTGCTTGGTCCACTTCCTCTTGAGTGATAGGTCTCATTAGGGTTGCATTCTGTTCAGGGGTCACCATAGAGGGTATGTGACTGGTTACTCATCTAATGGCTAAATCTCTATCCTCCCTGGTTTCCGTTAGGAGGCCGTGATAGTAGTTATTAAGCTCTGCTTCTATTTGGGTGTGTTCTCTAATTGGATTACCCTGGCCATCCTCCAGATGAGTAATTCTGTTAATATGTCGGCGATGCACCATAGCTCCGTGGAAGAATTTTGTGTTCTTTTCCCCCTCTTTGAGCCATTGTACCCTAGATTTCTGTCTCCACAAAATTAATATTAATATTAATATCAAAATTGATGCCCAAAATAATTTTTTATTTTTTTTCTAAATAAATTTTGGTCATCGAATATTTGACGACAACTTTTATTGATGCGACGGTTTTGCTATATAAACATCGAAAAGTTGTTGTTGAATATCCGATGACAACTTTTATTGATGCGACGGTTTTGCTATATAAACATCGAAACGTTGTCGTCGGATATCCAATGACAACTTTTATCGATGCGACGGTTTTGCTATATAAACATTGAGAAGTTGTCGTCGAATAGGCAACGACAACTTCTTTTGATGCGAGGATTTTGCTATATAAACATCAAATAGTTGTCGTCGAATAGGCCACAATAATTTCTATTGATGCATCGGTTTAGCTACATAAACAACAAAAAGTTTTCGTCGAATAGGCAGCGACAACTTCTAATAATGCACCGGTTTAACTATAAAAGTTGTTGTCGCAATTTAGACGAAAAGTTGGTTTAAGATTGTTTGCCTAAATTGTTGCTTATGCGACACTTGATCAAGTTCATTGAAAATGCCATGTCACCTAAACTGACGTTTCAGAGACTCCAAATTTGTCACCATATCAACGACATAACGTCGTATAAGTGTCAAAACAACCGTCGCAAAATGGGCCAAATATGCTAGTGCCACTTCTAACCACTTGTCAACTTAGTAATTTCTCCATTAAATTTATTATTTAAATAATTTATTTTGTATTCACTTTGAATTATAGTACACTCATCACTTCAATTTATTATTTACCTTCTAAAAATCTCTTAAACCACTTTGACTACTTTGATCTTTTGGGGCTTCTAGATGACTCATGAGGGTTCTCCAACTTCACATGGCCATAACTCTCTAACCGTGAGGAGTTATGTGACGTTCCACATACCAATGGAAATTTAATGACAAGTAATATCCATATAGAATAGTATTGCCTACAAATATATCAAAAATCATACCATTATCCATCAAACAAACTTGGGTCCATTACCCAAACCTGGGTTCTCCAACTTCACATGGCCATAACTCTCTAACCGTGAGGAGTTATGTGACGTTCCACATAACACAGAAAATGGAATGACATGTACTATCCATATAGAATATTATTACCTTCAAATATATTAAAACTAATACCATTATACATGAAACAACCATGGGTCCATTACCCAAACCTTTGTGCTACCATAATTCACTACCAGACTTTCTCCAAGGGTTGACATCAATCACTAAGGGTTGACATCAATCTACAATATCACTCTCCAATGGTTGACATCATTGACAAACAAAAATCCATACCAAATTTTGTTGCAAGAGTTGGTTCTAAGCTGTAATAGAGCTAAGCCTTAGCACATTTTAAATGAAATAAATTTTGTTAATTGATCAGTCATAGGAGGCTTCTAGAACTAGGTCTGTAACATGCCTTTCACTCATTTATAGATAAAAAATGAAGAGGCATGAACTCGTTTGATAAATTCATTTCAAAATCATGAGGATGGATAGAAGATAGGGGATGAACATAACTAAAAGAAAAATCCAGGTATCTAATTCTGATAAATCTGGTCTTCCTTTCAATAGAAGAAATAACAACAAACTTCAAATATCTGAACACAGGTCTTGTCTCACTCATAGAAGAACCGAGGAAAAGCTATGAACAAATAAAACTTGTAAATAAGGAAAAACAATTAAGATGTAGGTCTTGTTCTACTCACGACAAAACAGAGGAAAAACTGCACTTCAAGGAATGCTTTAAATTAGCTACAACATAAGTATCACTGAATTGTAACCATTACAAGATGAATTGATGAATGGAAGGAAGAAAGAGAAGTAATGAAAACTTTAGAAAAAATAACACAGGAAGAAGACAGAATTAGATAGTGACAAGGTGTAGAATCTCTTGGCATTTTGTTCTATATTTGCTGAAAAGGAATGCATTACAAACCCAACCTCCAAAAGTCCCTTGGGTTGTTCCCCCCCTTTTTTCTCTTCAAGAAGATACAATAATATAAGTCTTCTACCCTCTTTCGAATAACTGAAATCGATTTGAATTACAAAATAAATCCCTCTATAAATGAATAGGTATCTCATGTAGGTATTGAGTTCGAAATCCTCCCAAACGATAACAACAGTTACCATCAATTTCATAAACTTTTTGCCATAGAAAATGGGCCAAACTACTGAAAACTAGGGTTGCGGTTATGTTTCTGTATCTCTCGAATTGTGACAGTTGTGTATAAAATGAAAGAAGATTTTTTGAATCTGTTTTTTATGAGAAAAAACCTCTCTCAGTTCCCTGAGATCCATTTCCATTTACCCCAAATCTGCATTTTACAAACATGTGTCAAAACAAGAAAATATGAGATCCGAAAATTAGGGCTCAGAGATGGATTCGATTCTCCCAATATGTGAAAACTACAGGAAAACTGAGAGAGACTATTTTTCTATGATGTTTTAGGCACAAAAAAATCTGACTGTTTCTCAAAATGATACTCCATTCATTCAGAATCATTATTTGAAAATGATGGCTCAGCACAGTAAAAAATGCCACATTTCTGAAAACAAACCTCATCTTGCGGGGGAAGTTTGACTACCTTACCAAGCTCCAAATGAAATTATTAATACACCAATGTAAATATTAGGATCTCGAGATGTTGATAAACTATTGAAACGTGGAAAATGGCCTCTCCAAGGCTGAGAAAAATGGTTTTTTCCCAAGGTATTTTTTTTCATATGAAAAATCTACAATTTCGACAGCCAACAGGCTGAAAACAAGGGTATCTTAGCTGCTAGAAGTCCTGAATTTCGATGGCTAACAGTGTGATTTCAAGGTGCCGTAAGCCACTGAAATTCCCAAAACCCCAATTTCGGCTTTTGGGTTTCAGGGAAACGGAGCAATGGTCAAAATCTCTATGTCGGCCAAACCCCTGACTGTCGAAACCCCAAAATGGTGACATGGAATTTATGTAAGACCGTATTATATAGATTTTATTGTCACTTATTGCATTCTTTTCATGCTTCCTCATGAGCTCTTCCTCCATGTGGCTTGATGCATGGCTAGGTAGATTGTCATAAAAGAACATGTGAAAGGCTTAGAAAGCCTTTAAAATTTTTAATTATTACTTTAAAATCTATTCAATTCCTTTTAAACAATCACTTTTTCGAGACTTCGGCACCGGGACTTTGGGGTTGTCACTAAAAAACATACTTTGTGAATAGTTGAACTCCGAAACCTGAAAATCCTGAAAGACCTTTTGACTCTTTTTTAGAACTAAGGGCGGCTCCGTAACCCGAGAAAAATGAAGATTTGGATTTAGAGAAGAAAAATAAAAAAAAATTCAACATAGACTCCATCTAGGGATGGTGATTTCCTACAAAGCACCAAGAACAGTAGACCACGTGCCTAATCCATTAGGCGACCTGAAATCATCCTTATCAAACTTTGAACCCTTTCACTTTGCTTTCACCTTCCCGAAATAGAAAACCACTTATGCATTCATTGGGCTATGGAGTCATAATGGCTTAAATCAAAACCATACATGATGCCAAATTGAACTGGAAATGTACTTAAAACCACTGTTGTACTATAATGCTGAAATTCAAGCTTATTTATATACATCACCTACTCTAACTACTGAAAAAATTCCCACTGAATCAATCGATACAAAAATGCCAGTGAAGCCAATGCAAAAACTGTCTACTTATTTGAAATTTGCTCACACTTTCTTTGAGCAGGATGAAAAAGGAAACTAAAGAATTCCATCTGAAATGTTGTTGATCATGAATTTTCAAACTTCTCCTCAATTCCTGTGACAAAATATCCATGACATAGCGTGTTCCTCCATTAAATAAATCTAAAAGATCAGGAAAAGGATCTTGGAAAAATATATGGTCCTAAGGTTTTAAAACATCTAGGACTACTCTTCGTTTTGATTTATAATGCTCGGGATCATTCGCAAAGAGAATATATGAGCACCCTTCAAGATCATCTGCAATGGCATCTCCAAAATCATGGCACAATCTTGTTTGAAGACCATCATCCCTCCATGTAAAATATGCAACAAGTTGTTCTACAAAAACAATGTAATAATCATCACTATACTCATTATATTTAGGTTCAGTAGATAACTCAGGAGGGTCATCAGTCAGAAAAATGCTCAGGACATCAACCGTGAGCAACTCTGATCCTTTCTCTAGCATGCTTTCTATCTCAGATTTATACTCCTCCAAATCACAGTCTAAAACATCCTTGAACAATGAAATTCCTTCAAGACTATTAAATGTGATAGCCCTAATCCTCTTCATGAAACAAAACAGGGCTTACAAGATGATTTCCTGGTTGGAAATCATCATCATAAATAGGCTCATTAACTTCCTATAAGGTTTCATCAAACACATGACTGTCATTATTTAAAATCAGATTTACATTTTCAGAAATGGAAGAAGTCCGACTCTCATATCCAGGACTGTGTATACATTGCAAATCTGTGTAAGCAGGGGTTGTAACATGACTATGCAGGAGAAGATCTATTTCTTCTTCAGTCAAAGGAGAAGGTGGTCTTTGTATTTTATGGATAAAACAACAATTATTTTCTTTCTCTTCTACAGGTTGACCGTGATGCTGAATATCTTCTTCTCTAATATGATCACAAGAGCTATCATATCCTGCTTCTTTATCTACCAACTCTCCTTCACACTGAACATCTTCATCAACTTGAGAAATTTCTGATATTCCTTCCTCCTCTTGAAGAGGATTTGTTTGATATTTTTGTCTTATGGATTATATATTACAACAATCTTCAAAAAGGATTTCAGCTGAATATATCCTCTTACAATGTTGATGAAAAAGTGTGAAAATATTTCAATGAAGGAATACTGGAATGGGGTAAAGATTTATACCAGAGTCTAGCATCTCTTTCCAATGAAAACATAAACAGCTTCATGAGGACATCTTCATGATGTACATTTAATTCATCCATGAGCTTGTGGAATTCAAACAAGTGTTGAGCAGGATTGTCGTCCACATATCCTCCAAATTTAGTAAGGACATCTTCCCAAATTTTAATGTCTGGAACAGTGTTTGGAAAACCATAAAAATTTGTAAAGTCTAGAGGAGAAAACCTTGCAACAATCCGAGCAACGAACGAATTCAACATTTTGAGACCAGTGGAGTTGCCAGTGAATCATGTAGAGTCTTCAAACCAAGGAGTTGCCAGGTGAATGATCACAACCAATTAAATGCCTATCCCTTGTTCACCATCAAGGAATAGATCTAAATTTTTTTTCATATCCCAGGGGAGATAGCTTCGTTCCTCCATCCCGGGAAACAATGCCAGAAACTGTTGTCACAAGAGTTGGTTCTAGGATGTAATAGAGCCAAGCCTTAGCACATTTTAAATGAAATAAATTTTGTTGATTGATCAGTCATAGGAGGCTTCTAGAACTAGGTCTGAAACATGCCTTTCACTCGTTTATAGATAAAAAATGAAGAGGCATGACCTCGTCTACTAAATTCATTTCAAAATCATGAGGATGGATAGAATATAGGGGATGAACAAAACTGAAAGAAAAATCCAGGTATCTAATTCTGATAAATCTGGTCTTCCTTTCAATAGAAGAAATAACACCAAACTTCAAATATCTGAACATAGGTCTTGTCTCACTCATAGCAAGACAGAGAAAAAGCTATGAACAAATAAAACTTGTAAATAAGGAAAAACAATTAAGATGCAGGTCTTGTTCTACTCACAAAAAAATAGAGGAAAAACTGTACTCTGAGGAGTTCTTTAAATTAGCTATAGCAGAAGTATCACTGAATTGTAACCATTACAAGCTAAATTAATGAATGGAAGGAAGAAAGAGAAGTAATGAAAACTTCAGAAACAATAACACAGGATGAAGACATAATTAGACAGTGACAAGGTGTAGAATCTCTTGGCATTTTGTTCTATATTTGCTGAAAAGGAATGCATTACAAACCCAACCTCCAAAAGGCCCTCGGGCTGTTCCCCCCCTTTTTCCTCTTCAAGAAGATACAATAATATAAGTCTTCTACCCTCTTTCGAATAACTGAAAAATGATTTGAATTACAAAATAAATCCCTCTATAAATGAATAGGTATCTCATGTAGGTATTGAGGTCGAAATCCTCCCAAAAGATAACAACAGTTACTATTAGTTTCAGAAACTTTCTGCCATAGACAATGGGCCAAACTGTTGAAAACTGGGGCTGCGGTTATGTTTCTGTATCTCTCGAATCGTGACAGTTGTGTATAAAATGAAAGAGGATTTTTTGAATTTGTTTGTTTTGAGAAAAAGCCTCTCTAAGTTCCCTGAGATCCATTTCCATTTGCCCCAAATCTGCATTTTACAAACATGTGTCAAAACAGGAAAATATGAGATCCAAAACTTAGATCTCGGAGATGGATTCGATTCTCCCAATTTGTGAAAACTGTAGGAAAACTGAGAGAGGATATTGATCTCTGATGTGTTATACACAAAATAATATGACTTTTTCTCAAAATGATACTCCATTCGTTCAGAATCATTATTTGAAAATGATGACTCAACACAGTAAAAAATGCCACATTTTTTAAAATGAACCTCATCTTGTGGGGGGCTTTTGACTGCCTTCCCTAGCTCCAAATGAAATTATGAATACACCAATGGAAATATTAGGATCTTTATATGTCGATCGACTATTCGAACGCGGACAATGGCCTCTCCAAGGTTGAGAAAAATGGCTTTTTCCCAAGGCAGTTTTTTGCATATGAAAAATCTAAAATTTCCGCAGCTAACAGGCCGAAAACAAGGGTATCTTAGTTGCCGAAAGTCCTGGATTTCGGTGGCTAACAATGCAATTTTAGAGCACCGTAAGACACCAAAAGTCATGAAACCCCGATTTTGGCTTTTGGGTTTTGGGGAAATGGAGCAATGGTCAAAATCTCTATGTCGGCCAAACCCGTGACTGCCAAAACCCCGAAATGGTGATGTGGCATTTATGTAAGACCCTATTATAGCAATTTAATTGTCCTTTATTCCAATCTTTTCATGCTTCTTCGTGATCTCTCCCTCCATGTGGCTTGATGCGTGGTTGGGCAGATGGCCGTAAAAGAACATGTGAAAGGCTTAGAAAGCCTTTAACATTTTTAATTATTACTTTAAAATTTGTTCAATTCCTTTTAAACAATCACTTTTTCGAGACTTCGGTACTAGCACTTTGGGGTTGTCACTAAAAAACATACTTTGTGAATAGCCGAACTTCGAAACCTGAAAATCCCAAAAGATCTTTTGACTCTTTTTTAGAACTAAGGGCGGCTCTGTAACCCGAGAAAAATAAAGATTTGGATTTAGAGAAGAAAAATAAACTTTGCTTCAACACCAACTATCCATCAACCTAAGCCAACTGTCTAGCAAGTTTCACCTTGTTAGAAACCTCTTTAACAATGTTGGTACCCTTTGGGTAGTACTGCATCAGGCAAAATATGTACATGACCATCACTCCCATGTACTATTAGTCATATCGAGAGTCCCCTAGGTCTTCTAAAACAAGCCCTAGATCAGTTGATCGACAACCTGACTTCTATAGTGACACGAATAACAACACTTAGGAAGATACTCTCTAGTGCATGGGTAATTGTACGGTTAAGGGTACAGTCAATCCTCCTTAGTTGGTGCCCTGGGATATTGGGCCAAGTATTACTGTTCGAACCCACATGCATAATTCGAGAGATATAACACAGGTAAGCCCCTTTTCCATAGGCGCCCTGAAAAACCCTAATTGGGGGTAACACACCAGAAAGGGAACAAAAAGGATATTCTAGCCATGCAACCTTACCTCCTGCATTCTGGTTGCGAAATTACTACACATTTTTTCCTGTTAAGAATTTGGCCATTTCGACACTCGGGTATTATTTAGATCAAAGTGTAACTCTACAGGATTAAAAAAAAAGTACGGGTCCTTCCCACACCATTATTTGATACCTGTCCCATTGAATTCCTCTCTTCACCCTACTTGCAATCTTGGATGATTGAGTCAGGTACTGATCTTTATGTTCTTCCAAGCCAATGTGAGTAGGTATTTTACTTAGATGTTCCAGGTAAAGTGGGATGGTCATATGTTGTTAGATATGATCCAAGAGGATGGCCTATAAAGTATACTGTAGAGGAAGAATATTATATTGAAGAAGAAGATGATGAAAAAAAGAAAGTAGACGTGTTACACGAAGAAGATGAATAAGTTGAGATAGATGTAGATGGAAATGTTCTCGATGATCATATCAATGATGAAATTATTGAAAATGACACTGATGATGATGTTGCTATGCCCAATCCTTACAATGTCCATTCCAAACCCAATTGTGTACCATATGAGACAAATTTGGACTTGGACAAAAAATACGATCAACGATATTGAATTGTTGAAATGTAGGTTGGGGTATGCCATTATATGTTTTCTATGATTTATTTTATTTAAAGTATATTCTTATATGGGTTAATTGTGTGTTGTTAAGTTTTATGCCATATTCTTGTATGTATCATTGGTTGGTTAGAAGCCATTGACCTTGATTTCTCTCATAACCCACCAACCTATAACCTCCTAAACCATTTTGAGCACTTTCTAATTGATTTTAACTATTAGTAAATATAAATTATATTACAAACAAATAACAATAAAAAAATAAACAAAAAATAAAACAAATAGAAAATAAACAAAAATAAATAAATAAATTCAAAAATAAAAAACACACTATGGTGCCAAACCCCGGACCAAATAAACCCACTCCAAACCCATTGACCACTACATTGATCTACCTCATCTTCCATCAGGGATGATTTTAAGGATGGAAATTTGTTTTAAAATGTAGAAACCTTGGCGAATCTTAGTAATCCTTCACGTGGAAACTATAAAGGTTTGGCGATATTTTTGTAAAAATATTCAAATTTCTAAGGATTCTAGATAGTTTGTATAAAAGTTTGGCGATTTTTAAGGTAAAATAATTTTATCCTATAGAATTTGGGCGAATCATTTTTAGAATAGCGAATCTTTTTTTGGGAAAAACCATGGAAAATTAGCCCATGAGCGAAATTTAGCCCCTAAAATCATCCTTGTCTTCCATTATGGAGAATGCGAAGAGAAGTAGACTTGTACAAGGAGAGACCGACCCCACTTATGTGTCCAAGGAGGGATCGATCCCACAATGTATTCAATATGTATCCTCGTTGTTGATGTAGATAAGGAATGTAAATCATGTAGTTGTTTGTTCAATATGAAATGGATTAAAATAGCTCTGTTTGTGTTCAATTCAAATCAATTTTTCCTGTCATTTAGTCCTAAATTTAGGTTCGATACCTTGTATACTACATCTTTTTGCCATATTTTTATGCATACAACATAGAACAAACATAGTTTGAAATGAAAATTTAGCAAACATGATCATACCAAAAAAATAGATCCAATATTGATGGTCTCATTTTATTTCATCCGATGAAAGTACATGCTGGATAAAAAGGGGTCGGAGGCCTAAATTATAAACCATTGTATTAATGGCAAATAACATGTCATATCCTTATTCATTTTGGTATGAAGAGGTGGTATTATCAAACCACTTTAGCTCGCCCCCGAAATAGGATAGTGGATAACATCTAACAACATGATGTAAGCCAAATAAAAAAGGTGTCACATCGATGTAATTCAAAGGTTTAAAAAAAATTAAAACAATAAAATCCGAAGGTAAATGCACATGGTAAACTAAGTTACAAGTACAATAGACTCTAGTTAAAGAAATTTAATTCTCCTTCAACAAATAAGTTCATGTAGTGTTCTAATTTCCTTATTTAAAATATATTCTTATTGTTTAAAATAAGGACATATGGAGAAAGGTAGTGAGTTAGGTCAGCCATCAACCTCTGATCAAAAAGTCCTAATTGACTATGACTGCGAATGTTTTGAAACCGTTATGTTATAGTTTGATCCTTATAAGTTAAGTAAGTTAACATGTGATATATTTAGGGATTGGAATGCTTATTTACATATCTCGGAGTCAAATTTGGGTAAATTCATAATTCCCCAAACCTATATTTATTACAAAAAGGTCGTGGTATCTGAAAATGGGTCCAGTGTATTCTATATCAATGTTGAGTCTATTAGTAAAATGATATCTCTTATTGAAAACCTTAAATCTAAGACTTGGGATTAGTTAAAGGCTTTGAGTGTCAATGTTCATAATTCTATAATTATGTATGCTACAAAGTTATTAATAAAGAAGAATTCGGTTCAACATCCTCAATTTAAATGTAGTTCAATTTAGAGAAGTATTTAAACCTTCATGAAAAGATACAAGGATATAGTTGAAATGACACTACCTTCATGTTGGGATAAAATATAAATTATATTTATCATGAAGCACATGAATATGTGCTAATACAAGAAAGGGATTATATAACTAAATTTCAAGTTATGGATGTTGTTGAGAAAGGTCAAAATATTGTGTGCAAGTTAATAGATGATTTTCATTCATTATGGAAAATCAAAACTTTATTTCCTAATATTCCATCATATGATAGACATAYAGAKCTTGATATAGCTTCCATAAAAATGGTTAAAGCMTRAAGAAAAAATWCCTGGAACTAGCCAAGCTCATACCTTGTTAGGAAATTTTGCCAAATYTATTGTGTTCTATACTGTGTTCTATACATGCTTGTACTTTGTTCTATAATGTGTTCTATACATACCTATATTATGTTACATAAGGGGAATGCAAACAATGACTTGGTTTTAAAAACAAATATTCATTTCTTTGGTATTTCATCATCACTTGTCCTTCTTGGATTCATGGTTCATCATTAAAATGGTGTACATAGAATTTATGGAATAAAGAATGACATATTAGGATGTTTATGGAATAGAGAATGACATTTTTTTCTTTAAAATGGGGTAAGTGCCATATTTTAAAAAGGTTGTTTATCACATATATAGTATTTATTGCTACCTTCTTATGAACGAATGTTATATGTTTTGTATGTATGAAACCACATATTTGTACACACACTTTTTCTTTCATTTACCTTTAACTTTTTTTTTCTACTTTCTATTCATGAATTGTACTATGCCACTTTAAATTACTTTCTAGTAGATAGTTTGGGTATGGGGAATTGAGAGTGATGAGGTGGGGGGGGGAGGGGCCAAATAAACTTCCACTTTCATGTGGTTGGGCTTGTTCAATAGATAATAAATTATTCTCGAAACCAAGAGAAGCTCATTCATGTATTCCATTTTAGTATTTCTAGAGTCTGGTACATTTTGATATGTTTGTTTATTCATTTATTTATTATAACATTGTATTCTCTGATGATTTATGAAGATCTTCGTAATGGAAATGAAACTAACTAGCCAATTTGTGATGTGGTTGTACAATCTCTTACTACTGCCTCATCCATTTCATGGGCCCAAGTATTTAGTACTCATTTTTCTATTTTAGTTAGTGTCTATGCACAATTGCCAAAGATTCATGTGTATTTCATCCCTTTACTAAAATCTGGGCACAAATCAACCTTGTATGAATTATTTAGGGTTTATAACCAATCAAAACTCATGAAACTTATAACTTGTAAATGAAAAACACCATACATGCATTTTTATGATAAAAAAATGAAAGGAATGAATAACAGATTGACATTAACTTGATGCTCATGAATAATTAAAGAGTTCAACCATCATAAAACATGCTGCAAATAAGAGAAGATAACGACAATAAGAAAGATAAATAGACACAAAGAACTTGTTAACGGAGTTCACTAATGTGTGGCTATGTCTCCGGGCCCACTTCCAAGTGGAGGACCTCTTTATTGATCTTTAAATGCTCAAGTTCTCTTTACAATGGTTCTTTGCTATTAAAAACAGGCTTCTGATCTACTATACAAGACCCACTTGTGCAGATGCACACATGCCTCAACAATATCCTCTCAAAACATGACTCAATGCCCCTCAAAACATAAGAAATGGGCCATTAACTCAAACTCCTCTTTACATTACCTGCATACAAAAGTACGCCCTCAAGCTCAATAAGACTAGTTTATATAGTTTTTAGGCTCAGTTAGGGAATTCCAACTTCCCACAAAGATCTGGCCTCTTTTTGGGATCAAATCCCCCTCCAAATGGTCAAGAAATCTCCAAAAATGCCCAATTTGGGCCAAAACTATAGCAAAAAGATCCACTTTGTTACAAAAATTAGAACAAGCCCCTCAGACCTGGGTGCACACCCCTTTTACACAGTCACATTGGATTCATATGGCCAAGCGCCATCCCCCCAGGGGATGCGCACTGGCCCCTCCTCTGTAAGCTCCCAGATTCTTGGCGCATGCATAGGACCTAGGCTTGATCAGATGAGATAACCCCCCACCAATCGACCCTCTTGGTGGTTATGCTTCAGATCATATGGTGAAAGGTGGCTTATTCGATAGACCCTCCGTGCATTAACCCTATTGAACTGTGTGTAGCGTCGATCATTAAGTGATGGGCGTATGGCCCTGCATGCAATTGGGGTTGGGGCTAGACTCCAGCTCTTACCTCCTCCACCTGGACCCTTATATAAGTTTAAATACATTAATGCGCCATGGTTTAATAAGCACCACCGCAGGCGGGTTGGTAACCCGGCCTACCCAAAGCGCTTCCCCCATGCTAGAGGTCACGTGGTCGATTCTGAGGAAGTCCAATAACTTTTACCACAATCAACAAATGATGGAGTGCCACGTGGCAACCCATGTTTGGGCCACGTGGCACCATTTAACTTGCCCATGATGGTGACACTTGTCAAATGCTGAATGGTCCACGTCTGCCACACTTTCCCAGTCAGCATACCCATCCTCTGCCACACCAATGTATGGTCAGCTACCACATGCCATGATGTTGTGTCATCATGATGACATCATGCTAACGTTAGTGTTGACTTTTTTTCCTGTTGACTGTTGACTTTTTGCCTGTTTGGGAAATTGATCAAAGTGCGATAAATTTCACATACGGTGTGAATTTGAGGAAGTAAATATATGGAAAAAATCAACGCGACGAGCTAGATGCAATGGAATTGGTTTCGTCCGATTCTAATAACTTTCATTTTTGAGCATTTTCTGGACCTGAGGATCCTCCTGGATCAATCCTCCCCACTTGGAAGCTTTTGGACCACCAAAAGTTTGGTATCAGTTGGTAAATAAGTGAGGATATTGTGCCCTCACTTTTCTGGTCTCCATCCACTTGGCCTGACTTGGATTTGTGCCCTTCAATCTCACTCAATGATACTCCACATCGCCCTAACGAGAAGTATAGACTCTTTTGTCCAAAATGGTGTCTTCCTGCAACTCATTCATATACTCAGGAGAAAAATATTCTATGGAAGAAATCTGAACATTCTCTCCTTGATCCTTGATCATAGGAAGCTCATACAATCTCAATTTTTCCACATTTACAACTGAATAAATTTTCATATATGGAGGCAATTCTAACTGGAAAGCATTAGTACCAATCTTGTCTAAAATTTTGAAAGGACCATAATGAATTGGTTTTATCTTTTTACCTTTTCCTTGCATTCTTTCCTTGTTGATGTATAACCAAACTTGATCTCCTGCTTTGAACTAATGATCAAATCAATGCATGTCATGTCTCGCCTTGTACTTGGTTTGACTTTTCTCCAAATGTTCTTGTACTGCCTGATGAATCAACTGGATCCATTCAATGAACTTTGTAGCCCTGTCCACATCACTATGTCGGTATGCTGCAATGTCTCTCCCAAAGACAAAATCCAAAGGATATTTTGGAAAGTATCCCAAACATGTTTCAAATGGAGATCTTTGAGTAGAAGAATGCTTGGCTTGATTATATGCATGTTGCACATAACACAAATGTTCATCCCAAAGCTTAGGATGTTTGTTGCAATATGCCCGAAGTAGATACACTAATGTTCTGTTCACCACATCTGTCTGTCTGTCTGTCCGTCTATGGATGAAATGTTTTTCTCTTCTTCAGTTTGGTGTCCATAAGTTCCCACAAGATTGACCAAAATTTCCCCATGAACCTGGAGTCTCGATCAGTTACAATAGAAGCAGGAAACCCAAAATGAACCCATACATTTTCAAAGAACATTTGCGTTGTTTGTTCAACTGTGACTTTCTTTTTGCAAGGAATTAAAATGCACATCTTGTTGAACCTATCCAAAACTACATACAAGTAATCATGACCTTTTCTAGACATAGGAAATCCCCCCACAAAATCCATAGATACACTTTCCCATGGTCTAGAAGGAATAGGAAGTGGAGTGTACAATCCTAGCTTTCTATTACTTGGTTTTCTTATTGCACACATAGTACATCCTTTTGCCTACTTGGACACATTTTCATGCATTCAAGGCCAATAAAAAAACCTTTGTAACTGAGCAACTATTTTGTCTAGACCAAAATTTCTTGCCATAAGAGAAGTATGTGACTCCTTGATTACATGGACTCTTTCACTTTCTAGAATACATAATTTTCCCAAATGATACAAAATTTTGTTTTTAATATGATAATTCAATTCTTCTACTCTTTTACCATGACTTAAAGTTGCATAGACGTCCCTAAAAACTTTGTCGTCAGCATTTTTTTCAATGTAACTTTCATGAGTAATTGAATTGTTCTTAAGTATTGTAGCAATTGTACTAGGAGGTGTTATAACCCTAAATTTCACCATACATGCATACCTGGCATCAAGCCCTCTCACTTGCTATTTTTTCCAAGCCATCATTGAGCAACTCTTCTTAAAAACCATATTTTTGAAGATGTGCGTGCTCTGCACCACTACTGCTCGCATACACACACTTTCTGCACCACTACAAATCGCGTACGTATGTTAGCTACACCATTACAACCCGCGTATACCCACAAATGTTGAAAAAATTAAAAAGTTGCAAGGAATTTGTTGAGATTACGGGCTATTGGTTAGTTTCCCAACTGTCCCACTTCCTATAGCCTGTCACCCAACCGAATAACCATCCTTTGTCATATAAAAGGATGTGTTGGGGTATAATTCCAAAGCCAAGCATAAGAACTGTAAACCTATGCATGTTTCACATCCCCTCCTTGCCCCAAGAATTTGCAACCACCTTGTGAGATTTGTACCAAAATTTCCCCTTCTTGCATTTTTCCTCCATTATAAGCCTGTCCCATTCCTAGAGAGAGTGTGAGAGGAGAAAGATACATGGAAGCACAGTTGGAGCTTGGTGAAGAGGAGCCCGGACCAGGTTCGAGGAGCAGTCGCCGATCTGATTGTATGCAAACTTTGTGATATCAATAAAAGGAATACTTTTTCTGTCCCGCAATATTATGTGTTCAATCTTTATGTTTGATTTATGTTTTATGCTGACATATAACCCACTAATTCATATATGAGATGCATGTTTGTAGTTATTTGTTTGTTTGTTTTTGAATGCAGGTCAGCCTTGGGAGGAGACCTGTAGTCGAGGAGGGATAGAACGCGAAAGGATCGACACTGGACGCAAAGTTTAAGGTAGAGTTACCAGATCTTTTTACTTTGTATTTCTTGTATGAATGTGGGGTATATTTGGGGTAGTCTAAAGAGTAGGAGACTTTTAGACCGTTAGATATGCCTACATGTTGAACCCTAGTGTATTCCATAGGGGGGTTTTCCCTCTATAGAAGAACTAGCAACCATACTAGGGAAACCTCTAGGGTTTTAGGGGATATTTTTGGGCGCTTTAATTGGTTTGATTACCTTTTTTGAGTTTATGTAAGTTTCTAAGTCTTTAAGGGATTCTGGTCTTCCATACCAGTACTCCCTTCCCTATCAATCTGCCTGTTAGTTTTATTTTTTTGAGAAGTTACAGAGGTGTATGCGGCCTATAGTGGGTCTGCATGTGTACATACATGCCCTATGTTTAGACAGCTCGCGTACATACACAGGCTACTTAAGTGTTAGTAGCGTGCCTGTGTCAAGAAATTTTTTCTAGAAGAAGAGGTAGTCAACCTCTTCCCTTATTGAAGTCATACTTCTCAAGGGTTTCTTGATTTAGTACTAGTCTCTATTGTCACAGTCTTTAGTCTGGGTTTGACATCATTTTTCTTATCTTTTAACGATTTCTTGTGTTTTCTTTGAAAGAGTTTTAGAAGAGTTTGTGAGTCTTTTCTGATCAGCATGTTTAGTAGCGTTAGTGACTCCCTGCGATCCGCAGTAGGCCAGAAGTCAGTTTTTGGTCTTGTCTTGTCTTCACTTTTTCCCCTTTTGCTTGCTTTAAAGCAAATGAAAAAGAATTTATTTCAAGTTTTTTGTTTGAAGCATAAAAAAATGGAAAAATATTTCATTTCTTAGTTTGGTAAGTAGTTAGGTTAATTGCTTTACTTGTCAGGAAAAAAAAGTGTTTTCTTAAGTTCTTTACTGATTGCTTAGAACACTAAGTAGCTCATAGTCGAGAGAAATCTTGTTTTAGGTTTTCCTTTAAAAGATCTTAGAAAAAAAAATGTAGTTACGAAAAGTTGGTTAAAGAGTTTAAATTTGCAAATCTTTATTTGTAAAAAAGTAGTTTTTCTTTCAGTTTCATTTAATGCTCTTCTCTTTCGTCTCTTAAAACACACCACTAGTTTCATTTCCATTTCCTTGACTTAAGACAAGCCACTTAAAATTAACGCTAAATTAAAATTTACTAGACTTTATGTTTGTAGGGTCCATCAACTAGTCTAGGCTAGAGCCTTGATTTAGGTTGGAGAGGAAACTCTTCAAGGCTTATAAAACAAACATAGGAGTTTGTACTAGAGAGTGTAAAAATTCTAGTAAATGTGAAAGTTATCCGGGACCCCCCTCTAACACAGGGGCTAAAGAAAAGGTCGCGTGCGGAAAGGTAGCAGAGATAACCCCTCTAAAGCCAGACCAAGCGTAGTGGGGAACGCATATAGAGGACTTGTTGTGGGATTTTGCCGGTCGCATTTGCCACATATATTCTTGGATCTTGAATCCGTTTGAGGTCCTCAATTGTCTTCCAGACCACTTTATTTCGATACCCTCGATAGGTTTCGGGCTTGATACCCTTCTCATTGCGGTCCACTTGACTGTCAACTATACACTCTTGGTGACTGCTCGCGCGCTGGAAACCTCGTTGCCTTTATTCTAGTGACTTACATAAGTGATTGCGGGGGTATACCATGGTACCTAGGGCATACGTTGGGCCACGCTTTGCAGAGTATACCCGGAGGGTGCTTCCGTATTCGATTTGCACTTGCACCAATAAGTTTCTCTAGTGTTGGCTGGCATAAATGTTCTTCCAACTAGTTAGTGGTTTGATTGTTTCATCTCATATGAACGTTTTCTAGTGTGTGATGGTTTTCAAACGTTAGTAAAAGCCTTATAATGTCACTGATCTTTTCACAAAGTGGAAGATGAGGATATCCGTCGGTCGCGAAGGCTTCAGGGCTTGTTGCTGGTTTCATTGGAGCCACCACCGCCACCGTTACAGTGAATACTTGACCAACAAGGGTCATTTGAGGCGACCAGGCCATAGGAAACCATACCTGAGCCATCCCTGAGAGGAGAACACTCAAATCGGGAGGAACCGATTATTTTTTACCTTGGAGCGAAATATCTCAGGATGTATAACCCTCCGATCACTGACTTGTTAGTGCCAATTTTGATACAAGTTGTCCTTCCAAGGGTAACTCATCATGAGCGTCAGATAGTTTTGCAGCAGCGATGGAAGCAAATGTTGCTACTTCATCTGGGAGTCCTAATACTCCCTCAACGACTGCCACCACAGGGAGCGTTTTGCCTCCTAACCCACCTTCGCCGATTCATACCATTATGGTCTTGACTGCCTCTACTTTAGGTAGTGATCTAATTTTTTCTATGGTGGTGATCAGTGCTCCATTCACCCAGAGCACGACGTGCCCTCCATTTTCATACGGGATGCTCGACTTTGATACGAACTATGTCCTCTCCTAATCCACCCTATAGACCATGGTTTTGGGGGCAGGGAGCTCAAAATCTCCTCTGCAAGGGTCCATGGGGGCCACATCATCTCCCTATAATTCTTTCCCTTATGGTGGGGGTCATATACCTCCACCGTCCCCCTCGCTAGGCAGTGCTCCTCAACAACTTGTCTGGCCGAACATGAACTGCAGCTTGTTCAGAGTAGGTAGTCAAGGAATTTCTTCC